>JZKD02S0557011.1:4611-16377 GCA_000966675.3 Picea glauca | reverse complement strand
GATAAAGATTCAAAGATCAATTTCTTTACTTTCAAGGTTTTCTATTTCTATTTTGAATTATAAGGGAAAAGTTTCCAAACTTGAATTAATAGTATGACAAAATTGAAGGTCATTTAGTGTATCTAAGTTAAATTTGAATGAAAACTATTCATGAAATGAAAGAAAAACATATAGTTGTTGAACAATGTGAGGCATCAATTGAAGAGGAATATCACTTTGTGATATAAGAAGAAAAATACAAGAAGACTTTAATGAAGCATGTGATATAGAAATCTAATACATTCATAGATCTTGTACCTGCTGATAGCCGATATAGAGGAAAAATTGTAAATGATTAGATGATGAAAATAATTAATCACCACAATAGATGTTGTAATAAATTGCGGCTAAACATTCATCAATAAGATATATGAAGAACATGAAACAATAGAGGAGCACATAACTCAGGCTTGACAAGATCTAGAATCTTCAATCTGCATTCATACTAATTAAGAAAAATCTTGAAATTTTTTCTTTACAATGCGCCCAGAAAAATCCTTTTCTAAGTCTTATGAAATTATATTTATACCAAGTCACCAATTCTTGATAGTTGGCGATTTCCTAACTTCTTGGGGCTAACGGTTAAAAAAATGCAAACCTCAACTGTTTGCATGGTTGTGTTTTATTTTTCTATCATCTATATAATACAAGCTTTCAAAATGATACTTCATTGTTTTATTGAAGCATCTCTTTCTTTTGATYCGATACATTCAACACATTTTTCCAAAAAGTGCACAAAACTTCTTGGAGGCTCTCAAAGATCTTTCACTTCAAATAGATAAAAAATTCTTTGAATTTTTGGAAGCCGATCTTCAAACCCTTTATCAACAAACTTAATTGACTATAATTTTAAGTTTGGCTTCACCAGCCACCGGTCTATTAGGGTAACATCAATTTCCTTTAGTTGTGAAATTTCCATCTGAATCTTGCTCAAGCTCTCTTTGAAATTCAACTGATGTCTTACAATGTTTGTCTGTCCTAGAAACCTAGTACAATTGTCTCTTCCAATACCTAATGATCCTTTGTCTAGCAAACCAAATACTTCTTTGCAATCATCTTTGATTTCTTTAGTTATTCTCTTGTTTTCAACTATGATGGTTTCCCATACTTTGAGCATGATATTGCCTCTGATCTGCTCTATAACAGATAGCTTTGGAGTATTCGATATCTCTTTGTTTTCTGAACATACAGCTTCTTTCTGAAAAGTAGTCCTCGCTGCTTTAGCTTATTTTTCCTTCAAATAATGTTATCAAAGGATTCACTTACTTCTTGAAAACAATTATGAATAATCTCTACTTTGGAGATCAATTTTTGTTGCTCAACTTCTATCTTTGTATGGACCTCCAGTGACTAGACCTAAAAAAAATTCAAATCTATCATGTGATTCTGAATAGAATTCAATTTAATTTGTAGTTGTCTTACAAGATCTTCCTGTCGAATAAATTGCACTTGACTAGTTTGCATCTTCTGGTTCATCTCGTTTAGGCTTGATTTAAGAGATTGAATTTCTTGTTGGTCAACAGCTCTGGCTTGGTCTATACCTTTATTTATTTCTTCTCTGATATTTTCCCTAGTATTTTTTAAATGGCCCTGCAACTGGGCTATCATGTGATTACTCTTTTTCAGCCTTGTTCTCATATTGTCAATAGTAAAAAGGTTGGTTGTTTCCAAATCTCCCATAAATCCCACTACCTCTTTAGTGAAAGCTTCTTCTTCCAAATTATTCCCATCTACCAGGACTTTGTGATTATTTACCATGGTACCTTCTCTCTAATGCATCTCCTGCTTCACCACAACCTTCCTCTTTTTACTGAAAATGTAGTCATAAGATGGTATCTCTTATTTAGACATAGGAGTAAGGTTACTAGCATATATGACTTGCAGCTGGGGGATCCCAAAAGTGGATTGTAAAGGAGTCGAGGATGTAATGGGACTACCCATCTCTATAGATTTTGTTTCCCCTATTGTTTTGGGGGTATCAGCATGAATTGGTGATGATGAAGGGGGAATCAATTTATTTGACTTGGGAGGTGTCTCAGACCCTTTTTTGGTTCCAAACCCTAGATTCTTTGTTTGTGGAACTTCTACTTTTTCTGAAGACGTTTCAATCTCCCTTGGATTTTCCTTTGTATTTTATTTATCTTGCACTTCTGGTCTGAAACCTGGAGGGGGGGGGGGGCTTCCTTGTGCTGGAGGGGAAGTTGTTGATTCTCCTTGTAGTACCTTTGGAAAAACACTTCGCCTGTGTCTCTAGAAGGTCAAAAAAATGGTCTGGAAGTCAGGTGATAATGCTTGTACTCTGCCTAATACCTCCTCATATGTTATATCTCCTTTGAACATGTCATTGCAGGGAAATTTTTCATGTTCGTGCACTTTGAGATTACAATAGGCAAGGTGATTTCCCACAATTTGATAAGGGTCATATTTTCTGTGTTCAATATCTACCAATTTGACCTCTTCTAGTGTTGCATCTTAAACCTTGGAATGACATAGTTTAAGTAGTGAAAACTTCCCAATCTGCACAGGGAAAACTGGCCAGAACTTATTTTGAGCTGCTTCTAGTTCTATTCTGATGTCGCCTATTATTGTTTGATAGGCCACATCCGTGCACACCAGTCTATCAAGAAGGAATTTTGGAAGTGCGTGAGGAGAAATTGAGCATCCGAAAACCATGACATAGGAGAAACTATCCTCGATAAACCAATTGGCAATGGATTTGAGNATTAATTGGACCAATAAAGTCTAGACCCCACTTATAAAAAGGGAAATCTGGAAGGACATGCTATAAAGGTATGGAAGAAAGACATTCTTTACCAGCGAATTTTTCGCATTTATCACAAGACCTTGCAAATTTATTAGAATCATGAAAGATCAAAGGCCAGTAATAACCATTTGATCTTAAAAGCAACATATTTAGAAGAAAAATGGCCACCAATATGGACGACAAATGTTGATGATCCATGTACTTCATGTAATAGTTTATGTGTGTCTTCATCATTTACACACCGTAGCAACAAACCATCAGCATATCTTCTAAACAAGGAGTCTCCTAAAATGATGCACTTAGAAGATTAAAGGAGAAGTCTCCTTCTCTGATGAGGATCCAACTTATTTGGGCACCTTTGATACTACAAATAATACACCATATTCTTATACCAAGGATTCTCAGATATAGAGAGATTTTTATTTTCAATATAAAATAGTGCTAAAAGAGGGTTATATTGATCGTCAAGTTCTTCAATTGATTTATGATGCTGAGCTAAGTGAAGGGCTAAGTCTCGTCCCTTTATTGTCTTTGAATTTATAATTTTCAAATCATGCTCCTGAATTTTGGCAATTTAATGTGGAAGTTTTCATGAAAGATAAGTTTGTGAAAGTAGAATCTTGATAGAAGGAAAAGGAACTTTTACCTGTGCATGTTTTCCCAAAATAAAATGGTGAAATTTTTCTATAGCTATGACAAGAGAGAAATAAAGTTTCTCAATATAAGAATATTTGACCTCAGCGTCTGATAGAATTTGACTCATGTAAGCTATAGGTTTTTCATTGTTCTGGTCATCACCTTGTAAGAGGATAGAAGAAATCGCTTCCTGAGTGGCATTGGTATATACTATAAAATCTTTCTCAAAATTCGGTTTCGCCAAAACCGGCGCAAAACTGATCACCTTCTTAATACTAAGGAAAGCATTATTTACCTCATGTGTCCACGAAAAATAAAAATATTGCTTCAAAATATTATGGATTGGTTTAACCATGACAACAAAATCAGGAACAAATCTACGAATAAAATTAATAATGCCCATGAAAGCTTGAAATTATTTCTTGTAGGTGGGGGAAGGGAGGTTTAGAATGGCACTAATCCTCTCCATATCTATACTTATCCATGAATAATAAATAATGTGATCGAGAAGCTTACCCTTCGTGACACTAAAAATAGACTTGGAAGGACTTGAAGAAATGCCAAATTTTCTACAGCGCATGAGAAATTTTCTAAGATGACTGAAATGATCCAATCGATTTTAGAATTAATAGGAAAATCATCAAGATAAACTCGAATAATCTTACCGATTAGATCATCAAAATTTATCTTCATAGATCTTTGAAAGGTGGCACTAGCATTAGATAAACCAAATGGCATATGTTCATAAGAAAATGTGCCCCAACATGTGGTAAATGTTGTTTTATATCTATCAGTATTTTTCACCTTGATTTGATTATATCCAGAAAAATCGCCAAGTGAGGACATCATTTGAGACCCTACAACATGTTGTAAAATCAAATCCATATTAGGAAGAGGAATATGGTCTTTGATACTTGTCATGTTTAATGCATAGAAATCGACACATAATTGGATATGACCGATAGTTTTTCGAATAGGGACTAGACTTGAAACCCATTCAAAATACTCAATTGGAAATATTATATTAGCTTTCAACAATATTTCTAAGTATTTCCTAATAGTGGCTTCAAGTGCAGTATTAATAGGTCTTTAAATTTGCGTAAATGGTTTTTCCCCTTGCTTGATAGGAATGACATGTTGTATGAGAGCAGGACCAAAACCACAATTATCCTCGTATGGCCAGGAGAAAACATCTTTAAACTCACATAGTAGTTCCATGAATTTCCTTTTCTCTTCATCAGAACACTGGGCACCTAATTTAATGATCTTTGGAGATTCAGATGTCCCAATATTCAAGGAAATGGTATCACCAACTTTCCTTTTCAAGTCCTCTTATTTATGTGTTTCTTTGTTTCCTACATTAATTGATGAAAATTAACTTTCAAGAGGAGTCAAGCCTTCAGGAAATTTGTCATCATCAAAAAAAGATGATTTCTTTGGGATTCAAAGGTTTGTTTTGTATGAAATCACAAATGCCTTCATCACTAGGGAAAACTTGCCATGATTCTACGTTGTTGGGGAGTTGAGGACTGTATAGAGATTGGAACGTATAATCATGTCTTTGAGGTAAAAATTGTCGAGTAGGTGAAGCTGGAAAAAAAAACTAATCTATCATCCATTGAATTAAGTTCCCTTTTAACATGAGTGATGTTAAATGATAACAGATTTGAAATAAACATCCAAACATCTTGGGTATAACGCTTAAGTAACTTATTTTTTGGTAAATAAATCTTCCACACAAGGTTCACAACAAGTTCAGAATCACCAAAGACTGTAAGGTGGCCACAACCAAGGTTATATGCATTTTCAATGCCCAACTATAAGGCCTCAAACTCAACAACATTGTTTGTACAATCAAATTCCAACCTATAAAAGAAATTGTGATTTTTTCCTATAGGGGAGTATAGAATGATGTCGGCTCCATTACCTTCGTTAGAACACGAGTCGTCGAAATGCATGTGCCACATGTCATCATTAAAATCAATTGGTTTAAGTATAGAGTCACCTTCATCATCGAATGTAGAGTACACCCCTAAATCTTCTTCGAGATAATTTACATTAGGTTGGGGAACACTTTCTATATAAGGTGAAATTCTTCCTTCCCGAAGAACTATAATGTTCTTTCAATTTCGAGGGATAGACAAATGTGTACCATCAAGTGAAAGGTATCCACCAGTTAAGGCTTATCAGTCCCTTCCCAAAATAATTGAGTAGTTACTCACATGCATGTCAATTACTTGGATATTGATAGTTGTTCTTATCTAAGGATGTGCACACAAAACTAGGGTTACATCCTTGATTTCACCTATCGTTGATTGTTGCAAATTATTATAAGAGAGAATGCTTCTAGAATTTTCATTGGTACAAGATAAGCCAAGATCTTAGATGATAGTTTTAGACATCACACTTGGACCAGATCCGCCATCAATTAGGAAACGGTGAGCTATTTTATCCATGATTTTTACTAAGATATAGAAAGTGGGTTTTGTTTTACAGGATTCCTAAAGCTATTTACACCTATCTTATTTATAGTTGAATCTTATTCCTTTGACTCTTCAAATAGATTGGCTATGGTTGAAACCTTACCTTTCATAAATTCCTTAAGATGCTTCTATTGTTCTGGGACAACAACCATGTCTAAAAGGGTAGCATCAGCTTTGATCTTAGCCAATTGGTTAAGGATATTGTACTTATAAGAGGGAAAAGGAGAAGATACTCCTTGATCACTTGAAGTTATGACAATTTGTATATCATCTCTTTGAGAAGATGAGCTTGGGGCAGAAGAAGTGTGGGGAAGGTCAAATTTTCTCTTGGCAGTGTAAGATTTATTCATGGTATTTACTACCATAATATCCTCTGGTTTAGCCCAATCTAAAGCAACGATCATGGTATCAGGCCTTTTTCCAAAGATCTTATCTCTAGAATTTCTTTTAACTTCATCTGTGTTCTTATCATGATTTTCTTCACAGAAGTTACACCAAGTGCGAGTCATTATGGCCTTTGGCTGAAAAGTATTGTCATTGGTATTTCTAAGAGCTGCTAGGGAAGAAGAAGCCTTGAGGGAAGAGGAAGAGGAAATTCCTTTTTCGCTTGTAGGCTATCAACCTATTATTCATATCTTGCATGATTTATAGAATGGAAGACATGTCTATTTTCTTGAACAAGTCTCCCTTAGGAAGACCCGTTCTTTCAAGTTTCTCTTCATATTCTATGGAAGTATAAAGGGAAAAAACGATATTGTCAATAGCCTTTTCTTCAAGTCTATGACAATAAGAAGAAGGTAAAGCATAATAATAATGCATGAATGAAGTTTGATTTTGAGGATGGGTTAGTTCAAGAATTTGATTATATATCTTGGTGAAACGAAGGTTAAAAGACTTAATGATTTCACCATCTTTATAGGAAATATTGTTGTATTCCCTTAATTGATCAACTAGACTCTTGGGCTGTCCATAAGTGGATTCGAAACAATAGGCCAATTCTTCCCAAGTTGAAAGGATTTTTGGTGGGAGACCAAAAAAATCTGCTGCAACTTTCCCTTCAAGAGAATCGACAAATAAATGCATACAAGTATCGTTATATTTATCCCTTATGTTATGAAAAGAATTAGAAAATGCTACGAGGTGTTCATTTGTGGTAACGATACCATTTCCTGAGAACCTAGGTAAATGATCTTTAAATTTTGGTAATGGTTGGGTGGCTGGTGTGAGATTCAAGGGAGAAGACACATGCCAGGGGGTGGTTGTAGTATCTTCCTCAAATTGGAAAAGTCCATATTTCTTAATGACCTTAGCAAGATTGGTGTTGGATCACGTTGTCATTGATACCAAAAGTGTGATTGATTGATATCAAGTGATTGATTATTTGATTGATGCCAAAGGATGATTGAATGATGTCAAAGGTCAAAGGTTTGATCTAAGTATATTGATGAACATGGATCAATGAGTTATTATAGATACATAATGCATAGATGAATATGGATCAATATGGTTTCATTGGTATGATGCAATGTTGGATTGATGCAAGATGAATCATTATATTCTTATCATGGTTGATAAAGTGTACAAATGGATAAAATCCAAAGTGGTCCCCTTATGGTGAAAGCCCTCATGGGAAGATTCTTTGCGGTTGAGTTATCCTAGAAGTACGATTAAAGGACCCATGCTTGTATGTATAATAATGACACGAAGATCAATGAATTTGCTGGTGAAACTATCCTACATGGATAGTTCTTGTCATTCCATTTCCAGTGGTATGTGGAACGTCACATAACTCCTCATGGTTTGAGATTTATGGCCTTACGAAGTTGAAGGACCCCATATGAAGGCTTGAAGCCCCCAAGGTAAAAGAACTCAAATTTCCTTAAAAGAAGAAATCATTATTTTAATGATAAAGTAAAGTGACAAAGTCAAGAATATTATTTAAATGATTAAGTGAGGTGACAAAATCAAGAAGGAATATTTAAATGATAAAGTATTAGAGAAATTTCTAAATATGGAAAGTGGTTAACCCTAAAATAAGGAAAATAGGTTAAGTGACCTAGAAATGGGTTAAATGACCTAGAAATTGGTTAAGTGACCTAGAGGATGAAAGTATAAATAAGATAGCAATGGTCTCTTGCAAAACATCCCTTTTTTGTGTGGTTCAATGGAAAGCTTCTTGTGAGAATATCTCTTGGAGTATTGATGGAGAGCTTCTTGTGAGAGCATCCTTGGTATGGATCTCTTGAGCATGATTCAAGATCTATTATGAGAAAGAGAGCATGAGGAGGATCTCATGGATGCATCAAAGTTTCATCAATATCAGATATCTTGATGGAAAAAGTCCCAAAGCTTCAAAAACCTTAGGTTCTGAGGTGTATGCAGGTTGTAATGGGCCAGGTCGCATACATATGCGAGTTGTATGAGGACAGGGCACGTACAGTGGATAAAATCATGGAGATTTGAGTTTGAGCCAATGATTGGTTGTTGCAAACTGTAGTAGGTTCCATATAAACATTTTATGGGCTCAGATATGTCACTGAGACTCTGGTATGGTTACATTATTGTCTTGATGGATACTATTGTTTGTTGTGTTGTGAATGCTTAGGGAATTATTTGTATGGTTGTTGTGATGTGGTTTATGCTGGTTGATGGAGTGAGAAGTACTCTTGAAATTCAGTAGTGATATGATTTCTATGGTATAATAGTTGCTTATACATGTTTGAGTTAGCATTCATTGGTTGTGGAGCATGAGTAAGCTATTGGAGAGCTTGGATGTGTTGTGGCTGGTTGTGGGTTAGATTGGACAATGAGAGACATAAGAGAATGTGATTGCAAGTTGCAAAGGATATGAGCATGTGATGGAAAGGATAAACCCTAATAGCTCAGAAGGTATATGCAGGTTGTTGTATATACTGACCGCATACATACACGGGATGTAGTGAGCCAGGGCGCGTACACACGCGGGTTGCACTACCAAAAATTCATGTACCTGTGACAAATTGATATTTGTGAAGAATTGTTGCCTCATCTCAGTTGGTGCTAAGGATGTAAGATGAGTCTTGCATTATAGAGTTGGTGCTCTTGTAGAGTTTTACTCTATTCAGTTGTTGTTGATAAACCCCAAGGATTGTAGTCCATAATAAAAATAAAAATTGTACATACATCTTGTGTTCTTTGTGTTCCTTGTGGTGATGACTTGTTGATGATATATTGTTGAGATGTGTTCACATATAACTGGTTATAAATAAATAAAAATGAGTAATGTGTTAATGGCGATTACTAACTAATGAGTTTTGTGTAAGAGGGAAGTTTTGGTAAAAAGAACCCTAATGTTCCTAAGTTTATACTTTAAGGCTCTAAAGTATACCATCAAGGCATCTGAAAAGGTAGAGACAGTTAAGGAATAAAGTGTGGGTTCTATGAAAGGTAATTTAAGGTTGGTTTCTTAACTGTCTCTGTCTAGCTTCCCAGTGTTCTTGGATGTTAATATCCCTTTCAATTGCTTCCCATGAACATTCTAACTCAACCCAAGTGCTTCTTGTCTGTAATATGGTATTAAATGATTTAAAGCAATGCTAGTTTGATCTGAAAGGTTGTGCTCTATATTGGGCTATCTTGTAATAGGTACAGTTATGAGGGATAAAGATTCAAAGATCAATTTCTTTACTTTCAAGGTTTTCTATTTCTATTTTGAATTATAAGGGAAAAGTTTCCAAACTTGAATTAATAGTATGACAAAATTGAAGGTCATTTCGTGTATCTAAGTTAAATTTGAATGAAAACTATTCATGAAATGAAAGAAAAACATATAGTTGTTGAACAATGTGAGGCATCAATTGAAGAGGAATATCACTTTGTGATAGAAGAAGAAAAATACAAGAAGACTTTAATGAAGCATATGATATAGAAATCTAATACATTCATAGATCTTGTACCTGCTGATAGCCGATATAGAGGAAAAATTGTAAACGATTAGATGACGAAAATAATTAATCACCACAATAGATGTTGTAATAAATTGCGGCTAAACATTCATCAATAAGATATATGAAAAACATGAAACAACAGAGGAGCACATAACTCAGGCTTGACAATATCTAGAATCTTCAATCTGCATTCATATTAATTAAGAAAAATCTTGAAATTTTTTCTTTACAACATGCGCCCAGAAAAATCCTTTTCTAAGTCTTATGAAATTATATTTATACCAAGTCACCAATTCTTGATAGTTGGCGATTTACTAACTTCTTGGGGCTAACGGTTACAAAAATGCAAACCTCAACTGTTTGCATGGTTGTGTTTTATTTTTCTATCATCTATATAATACAAGCTTTCAAAATGATACTTCATTGTTTTATTGAAGCATCTCTTTCTTTTGATTCGATACATTCAACACATTTTTCCAAAAAGTGCACAAAACTTCTTGGAGGCTCTCAAAGATCTTTCACTTCAAATAGATAAAAAATTCTTTGAATTTTTGGAAGCCGATCTTCAAACCCTTTATCAACAAACTTAATTGACTATAATTTTAAGTTTGGCTTCACCAGCCACCGGTCTATTAGGGTAACATCAATTTCCTTTAGTTGTGAAATTTCCATCTGAATCTTGCTCAAGCTCTCTTTGAAATTCAACTGATGTCTTACAATGTTTGTCTGTCCTAGAAACCTAGTACAATTGTCTCTTCCAATACCTAATGATCCTTTGTCTAGCAAACCAAATACTTCTTTGCAATCATCTTTGATTTCTTTAGTTATTCTCTTGTTTTCAACTATGATGGTTTCCCATACTTTGAGCATGATATTGCCTCTGATCTGCTCTATAACAGATAGCTTTGGAGTATTCGATATCTCTTTGTTTTCTGAACATACAGCTTCTTTCTGAAAAGTAGTCCTCGCTGCTTTAGCTTATTTTTCCTTCAAATAATGTTATCAAAGGATTCACTTACTTCTTGAAAACAATTATGAATAATCTCTACTTTGGAGATCAATTTTTGTTGCTCAACTTCTATCTTTGTATGGACCTCCAGTGACTAGACCTAAAAAAAATTCAAATCTATCATGTGATTCTGAATAGAATTCAATTTAATTTGTAGTTGTCTTACAAGATCTTCCTGTCGAATAAATTGCACTTGACTAGTTTGCATCTTCTGGTTCATCTCGTTTAGGCTTGATTTAAGAGATTGAATTTCTTGTTGGTCAACAGCTCTGGCTTGGTCTATACCTTTATTTATTTCTTCTCTGATATTTTCCCTAGTATTTTTTAAATGGCCCTGCAACTGGGCTATCATGTGATTACTCTTTTTCAGCCTTGTTCTCATATTGTCAATAGTAAAAAGGTTGGTTGTTTCCAAATCTCCCATAAATCCCACTACCTCTTTAGTGAAAGCTTCTTCTTCCAAATTATTCCCATCTACCAGGACTTTGTGATTATTTACCATGGTACCTTCTCTCTAATGCATCTCCTGCTTCACCACAACCTTCCTCTTTTTACTGAAAATGTAGTCATAAGATGGTATCTCTTATTTAGACATAGGAGTAAGGTTACTAGCATATATGACTTGCAGCTGGGGGATCCCAAAAGTGGATTGTAAAGGAGTCGAGGATGTAATGGGACTACCCATCTCTATAGATTTTGTTTCCCCTATTGTTTTGGGGGTATCAGCATGAATTGGTGATGATGAAGGGGGAATCAATTTATTTGACTTGGGAGGTGTCTCAGACCCTTTTTTGGTTCCAAACCCTAGATTCTTTGTTTGTGGAACTTCTACTTTTTCTGAAGACGTTTCAATCTCCCTTGGATTTTCCTTTGTATTTTATTTATCTTGCACTTCTGGTCTGAAACCTG
>JZKD02S0557010.1:217063-227079 GCA_000966675.3 Picea glauca | reverse complement strand
ATACACATGTTGTCTAACTGGTAGGGCATGTATATGTGGAAAAATATTATTTTTTCACTCTGGGAAGTACAAAAGGGGACTTCAAGTGTGCATAGGGAAATGGAAAGGCCATCCAAGCAAGTTGCATGGGGTGAGGAAAAATTTTCTATAACAGATGCCCCCTAATGTGTGCGGTAAGAGAAGTATATGTGATGGCCGAAATACATTATAATTCCCAGGAGTGGAGAAATGGAGACTCAGCTGAAAGAACTAGTTGCTCATGAGAATATCACAATCCATGATGACTTTGTACACATGGCTTCCAATTTGAATTACACTGCAGATCCATGTGGAAATATACCAAATAGTTGTTCATGGCCATGAATAGGAAATATAAAGTAGACACATGCCATAGGTTGTCATAGTCACGAACAAGGCCCAGTGGAAACTAGTCTCAAAATCAATCTAAAGATATATGTATACAATGGAGTACAATTTTATCTCCCATGATCACTAAAGTCATATAGGTACTAGTCCAATGAACGATAGCAACAACTCAGGAAAGCTGATACTATAAATGGATGTCTTCATGTCTTCTACACGATCCGCCAAAGGTGAAAGTCTACATCATGTGAATAGAGGAGTTGAGGTCGGACACAATGAGAATTCGTATGATTACTGATCATTAAGGTATTCCATTAACCAAAGCGAGACAACCTACCAATAATGAAAGTAGGTATCAAGTCACCGAGTACATTCTTACAAGTGTGAATAAATGTGTTGAGGTTGAACACTTGAAGAATCCATCGATCAAGAGACATTGATGTATTCCCAACTGTCGATGGCGGGAGAACATGACATTGATGACTGCAAGCCTCTAGGTACTCATAGGAATCTAGGCCTCGTTTCTAGAATAGATGAGATAAAGTCGATGGAAGGAGACCTGTTGAAAGGAGAGAGTTAAGTAGTCTCTCATCAGTCAACAGGAGGTACAAAGAAATAGCTTGATGATTTGGAGGAACTCGGACGAAGAGGATGTTCATGAACCAAGGACCTTGTGAATATTTCACATGCACTAGATGAAAGTAGTGCACTAAAAAGACCCTCTGAATAACATACAATAAGGAAAACTATCAAAAAAGGTGAGGAAAACACCAATAAGGCTAATGGAATCCAAGACACTACATGAATAAGAATGTGTGAATACATTTACTGTCATCAAACACAAGGGAAACCCTCCAGTGAGAAACATTTAAGGAGATGTTGACTGTTGTGTTCAAGGTTACCTACCCATAATGAAAATAGAACCAGGGTGCATGGAAAGACTACAACTTCATGTGACTCTAAGACAAATTGAGGGTATGGCCGACATGCAAAGTCAAGAGTTATGAGGAATGGCTGACATAGGCTTATATACTTCCTTTGAACAAGAGCATGAGACATATGGAGGACTCTGGAAGCATATAATTGATGATGAAACTTTGTGATGCAGAAGGAACCAATCAAACTCTCCATAGGGACTGAAATAATAACCAGTCGTAGGAGTAAACTCTAAGTAACGAGCTCAACTTCCTAAGGTCATGATAAGCCCAAACTTTGGATGACAAGTGGAATCAAAATTTTGTGCTTTGTTCAAAGGTGACACGACTACTGCCAACATAAGATAATATTCCTTTCTCGCTGTCTTTTTTTGTTTTTTCATAAGAAAATTAATGCTATGATATAGAGGAGGAAACGAGTTTTGCAAGTGAGAAACTAGCTCTAAACAGTGGAACATATCTATGCTCAGTGCAAGGAAGTGCATGCAGGGCATGGAAAATCGGGGGAATGTTTCCTCTTAGGGTATAGTGTGTCAAGCTGCAAAGGATATAAACAAGGCTCTGCTTGGACAGTGATTCGAATTGTTGAGGTAATAGGATTATAATGAGAAAGAGGGAACCGACAATAGGCTCAATACTGCAAGTAGGAGAATGAAATGCAATTACAAATCAACTACAAAGAATGTCCTTTTTCATAAATTTAGTCCCCTAGGCCCAAAAAAGTATAAAACAATACCCAGGAGAACTCTTCTAGCCAATGTTGACTAGAGTGTTCCTTTTTCGTAATTAGTTCACTTGGTCTGAAAAAGGGTTAAAATTACACAAAATAGACATCCTTTCAAATCCATTTAATGAGTGTGATAGAGACAAGTTCACTCGGAAATCTTTTAACTTTTTTACAGAGTTAGAAAATAGCTTAACTAAGACTCCAGGATGTTTTTCTAAGGAGCATATCATGGGGGAGACCAGGGCTCCCATGAAAGACTTCCATCGAAAGTCAACAACTTACAGGTAGCTGACACCAGCTTGAGAGAACCTAAAACTTGCCAATTTGAGGAGGATAAAATACTTGCAAAGGATCTTTGTAGATAAGGAAGTCAAGGCTCTACAAGATCATCAAAAGAAAAGGAAACCATCCAAGGACTTGGAGGAGGCGTACTCGAAGAAAGTGGAATGCTCCTATGTTCATAAGGTATAGAACTTGAAATTCTAAGGATATGGTCAAAATACGCATCACCCCCCAAAAGAAGAGTGGGATTGACCGAAGATTGCATTGACAATGTCACTTCCTTAGTGTTAGCGATTATTTTTCTCTTGCGCACAAAATAACCCAGGTCTGCAGATTGCATGGGAAGCGCCCAAGCACAGCACCAAAGGAGATCTTTTCTGGTTAGGAATCAAGAAAGTGAGCAAAGTTTTGTTGTCGGCGGCCGAGGCCCATCCACAAAGCAGATCAACGGTCATCGGGATTTCGGGGCTACCAAGTTACCCGACATATAGCACCAGAGAAAGCTCCTATATTTCAAGGCTAAATCTGGATCGTCCGATCCAACGATGCATGGTGCAAGATCCAGTCACATCAACATATCGACATTCGATATTTCGAGGAGTAAAAGTCCCTCGTCATTTCATAGTTTGAAACCCCAAACCCCGAAATGTCGGTAGCACCCCAAGTCAGGCCCGCAGTGTCAAGAGGCAGTCTCAGCTGTTCATATGAAACAGACACCTGGCACGCGATTAGGCTCCCCGCCTTTTCGTCTATCATAGTTTCGAAGCACAAGTAACAGCTCCCTCATATCCCCGATGCACGAAATAGCGAGAGTGCCCAGGGCCTGGGGTCCATAGCAGCGTCGGATGAGTTTAGGACCGTCAGATTTGAAGTATGCATGGAGACCATCCGTGTCACGTCGGCATTCAAGAGTTCGAGGGGTAAGCGCTCCTCGTCATTTCAACTCTCGAAACCTCGAATCCAGAAACACTGAAAGTGCCCAGACTTAGGCCCATGGTTCTAGCGCCCGGTCACATAGGAGAAATATTAAAGGAGGGGCGCTAATGACTCGGACCTGGGCCCACAATATTGCCAAATGATTTTAGGAGCGTCATATCAGTGGGAGGATTCATGGCGACCGTTAGGCCTTCTCGACATTTCGCTTATCGCGATTTTGAAGGGGGAAAGACCTGCTCTTTCTCATCTGTGATCCCAAAAACGTCGAAAACACTCTAGAAAATACATGAAAGGTCATAGCCCATGGCCATTCGAGAAAGTAGAAAGGGTTGTATGAAGGGGAGGCCAAAAGCGCCGAGTTGAGTTTCAGAAGGGGGGCACTGTGTTCTTCAGATGATGGTTCGACGTGATCTAAATCCCAGTACCTGCTAGAAATGAATGAAGAAGAAAGAGGGTGGTTGAAACCTCGCCTCATGCATTTATTGCACAGTATGGGTGTCTCGGTTGAAAGTCTACCCAAGATGGTTCTCTGTACTGGCTCTTTCCATGAAAACCACGCCGAGTCTACAATTCGCCAGGGAAGCCTGCACACGCTAATCCAACATTTAAAGGCTCAGCTAGTCCCTAGTGTGAGCCATGCCGAATTAAGGTGGCATGTGACAGAAGAGTGCAGGCCAGATTTGATTGAGGAGACTCCTCGTCCCGAAAGTCCGGTAGGCCTCTGTTGGGAAAATGTTTGGGAGTATATATGTTTAGTTTTTATATTTTTCAAGGGATCAATGGTAGAGCAGAGCTCCCTACTGTAAAGTTTTAACAGATATTCTAGCTTTCTGGTTATGCATCTGTATATGATATTTCTTGTTTTATGACAGACAGTTTTTCTTACTCCATCTAATTTTCGTCTCATGCTAAGAGAGTTCGTGATTGACTGATTCGTGTGAATTATTGCAACTATGTTATGATAAAATATTTATTGTGGAATTATTGTATTCTCTAGTTTTTTGCATTTGAATGTAAGAAGATATTGCGTTTGGATGTCTTCTTCTACAGCCTGTTAAGAACCTAACATTTACAACAGACCTTCGCATCTCTCTTATACAAGTCCTCCCCCTACTCACCTCTGCTACAACTCGTTGTCTGAAGTTTATGCAAGACCTCACTTGCTTATGCATACCTTCCTTAGTTTCAGAGTTGGAATGATATCGTTCTGAGTTGGCTTCCATTTGATCACCCCTTCTATAAACAAACCGTGACATAAACTGATGGGCGTGGGGCTCTGCTACTGCTGCAATCCAGGAGTGACTTCTGTCGCCAACATTTCTGGTGCCGTTGCCAGGGACGAAGTTGAAAATTTTCCCCAGGATTGAACGACATTGAGCCTCTGATTCTGAAGGTGCATCAAGTATTAGAGCCTTTGAATATTTCCACTATGCACCTGGCGACTCCATTGTGACGACTCCACTGTGGCGAACCTGCCTTGTGGCTTTCAAAGGTAGACACATGCGGTCCCATCCACAAATGCCTCTAGCTACACCTAAAACTGATCGAGAGGTAGTTCTCGGAAAAGGAAAGGCCTATGAAGGAGAAGTTGCTGCCGCCGAGCCAGGTAATCCGCCATCTCTTTTTGTAGAAACTCCATTTTCTCCTCCTCAGTTTCCTAGCAAACCGCCTTTTGAAGTTTCCCGTTTCCTTAATTTCGGGAGTGTTCCTGTTGAGGTTTACCCCCCTGGTCTGGGATTGGAGGGAGAAATCCTTGTCACTCCCCTTTCCCCTGAAGCTATACCTTGGCGTAGACCCAGGACCACAGAAGATTTCCCCACTCCTAGCTTTGCCACTTCTGCACAAAGAGAAGCATCCACTGGCTTAAGCTTGGTATCCTTCTCCCTAAATCCCCTATTGTTTCCTACTCCCATTAGGAGCTCATCACTGGTATCCCCTTTCCAAGCTCCTTCGCCTCCGAGTTCCCCTTTACATAATATCCCTATGGTCGGAGCGAATCCCCTTATGACCAGAATGGAGGCCATTATAGCCTCTAGGTACACTCCCCTAGTGTTACCTCAGCCTCTTAATGCCCTTCTAGTAGATGGTTACCTCAAGCAGCTGCCTAAGTTTACAGGCGAGGGGGACATATCTGCAGAAGAAGACCTAGAAGCTTTTTAAAGTTTTACAGATGATAATGTCATCATGCATGCAGACGTATGGATGAGGATTTTTGTCCATAGCCTTCAAGGTGAAGCTAGAAAATGGTTTAAGGCCCTGCCTCCAAGATCTATTGATGGGATTGAAGCTTTGGATAATGCCTTTTTGAGACAGTGGGGAGATAAAAAAGATTTCATGTATTACATGACGAAGTTTGGGTCTTTAAAGAGAAAAGAAGGAGATTCTGTCTCTGACTTCTCTAAGGAAAAGTCATGAAGCCTCCTCATCCTATCCCTCTCCCCTGCCCCTTCAGATAGATGAGACAGCTAGAGCACTAAAATCACTTTCTGCCATAATGGAAAGGTGGGAATTAGAAGGGAAGCCCATGTACAGAAATCCATAGAACACTGATAATAGAGGTTTCAGACAACCTACTAACAATATGCCTCAGGTTTTCCTGAGGGAGAAAAAGGGAAAGGATAGAGAAGATCAAAGGGTTCAAACCCCCCTCCAAAACAACCTAGTTGATCGTGAGGAAAGAGAGGATATAATTGAGTTTGACCCCAAAATTCACTGTGTTGAAGAAGCTCCTCCTTTTCCCCATTTGACATGGTCTGCATATGAAGAATCCCTGATGAGCATTCAAATCCATGAGTTGGGTAAAGGATGGGCCGGTCACACCTCTAACAGATACAATCTCAGGTCAAGAAAGAAAGAAGGAGACTTTGACAGCGAAGACCAGCCCCTCATAGCAAAAAGGCCTACTAAATCTGCAGCAACCACTACTAAAGAAAAGAGAGCTCAGAGTGCTTCGCCAACAGCCAAAGAACCTATCTCAGAGGTAAGGGAATCTCCTAAGCCTATTTCCTCCTTTAATTTTGAGCATGAAATTTAAAAGATCAGGATGCCCATTCCCCTCTTAGATCTAGTTAAAAATGAAGACTTCAAAAGATCCCTCTCCAAGATGCTACAATCCGAGTCCCCCCAGCCTCCCTCTGACTCAGTAAATCTCCAAGATGAAAAGCCAACAGTTGTCTTGGGGCCTATGGTAGAAGATAGAGATGACTCATCCCCTCCCTTCTACACATCCCTGAACATACATGATAAAGTGTTGCATAACTGTCTCATGGATTCAGGGGCTTCCCATAACCTTATGCCCAAAATAGTAATGGAAGAATTGGGATTGGAGGTGACAAAAACTTATCATGATTTGTACTCTTTCGACTCAAGGAGAGTGCAGTGTCTGGGAGTCATCAAAGACTTGGTGGTTTCCTTGTTTCAGCTGTCCATGAAGAGTGTGGTCAGGGATATTGTGGTAGCTGACGTTCCCCTCAAATTTGGCATGTTGTTGCCTAGATCTTGGATAAAAAATCTTGGAGGAATATTACAGATGGATCTCACATATGCCACCATCCCATTCTTTGGAGGGGAACAAAGGAGACTGTATAGAGAAGCTCAGCTAGCCTACATTGTCAGCGATGAAGCAAACCCCACTAATCACCCCATCTTTGCACTTGACATCGATTTGGGGTCTAGTTTATTACAACTCATTGATGCTCCTGAAAACCCTTTTCAAGTCAGAAAGTAGCCCAGTCTTGATTATCTGATTCCCCCCACAAACCCCTCTGTGTGGAAGATGTTTTTCGATGGGGATTCTTCTAGCAAAGGAACTAGCGCTGGAGTGGTTTTCATATCACCTTGTCAGGAGGCCATATCCCTGTCATACAAGCTGGAATTTGAAACCACCAACAATGTCGTAGAGTATGAAGCTCTTGTTCTGGGTATGAGGGCTGCAAAGGAAATGGGAATTAAAGAGGTAGAAATATTTGGAGATGCTGAGTTGATTATTCAGCAAGTCAGAAACACTTATCGTGCTAATAATCCCCGGCTTAGAAATTATAGAAATGAAGTGTGGGACCTGATTGATAATTTCTTCTTGGCTTTTAACATTTCTTTCATTCCGAGGGGAGAAAATTATAGAAAATTTCTTTCAATCCTGAGGTGTTGTTAAATAAGATTGCTAATCACCAAATTATCCAGCTGCCTAGCAATCATATTCCAAGGGGATTGGTCCCTTTAGAAAGATTTTTTGATGGGAATGACGTGGAAGTAAAGGGAAAGGTCTCAAATGAAGGTGTTGATACGACCGAATGCAACATCGACACACAGGAGGAGCCTAAGTTTGTCAGATTATCAAGTAGTTTGACCAGAGAACAGTGGGACGAATATATTGAGTTGCTGAGAGGGTTTGTCAATGTGTTTGCATGGACATACGAAGACCTGAAAACTTATGACACATCTGTTATTGAGCACAAGATCCCACTGAAGGAAGAGGCTAGGCCATTTAGGTAGAAGCTGAGACAGATAAATCCCATGTTGCTCCCTGTCATGGAAAAGGAAGTCAAGAAATTGCTAGATGCACAAATCATTGTCCCCTTGAGATATTTTGAGTGGGTGGCCAACTTGGTCCCAGTAAGGAAGAAAAGCGGAGAAATCAGACTCTGTGTCGATTTTAGGAATCTGAACAGAAGATAAAAGAAAGACAATTACCCCCTACCTAAGATGGAACACATACTACAGAGGATAACTGGTGCATCCAGGATATCCATGATCGATGGGTTTTCTGGCTATAATCAGATATCGGTCATGCCTGAGGACAGGGAGAAGACAACCTTCACCACTCCTTGGGGCACATTCATGTATGCCAAAATTCCATTTGGACTAATGAATGCAGGAGCAACATTTCAGCGAGCCATGGATATAGCCTTCATTGGGGAGAAAGACCAGTTTGTAGTGATCTACCTAGATGACATCACGGTTATCTCCAGGTCTGATAAAGAGCACCGCTATCACTTAAGGAGAGTTTTCTTGAAGTGCCAGAGATTTGGTCTTTCCCTAAATCCCAAGAAGTCCCTATTTTCTATGATGGAGGGCAAGCTCCTAGGCCATATAGTATCAGTGGAAGGAGTAAGAATTGATCCCAGCAGAGTGGAGGAAATTCAAACCTTGTCACTTCCTAGGTCTAAAAAAGAGGTCCAGGCATTTCTAGGAAAGATTAACTTCCTGAGGAGATTCGTCTCAAATTTTGCTGAACTGGTAAAACACATCACAGCCATGCTTAGAAAGGGAATCGAAGTGAAATGGACCGCATAACCCAGAGAATCTTTTTTCCAAATAAAAAGGGCACTAACTAAGGCACCTGTGTTGATGAGTCTTGATTATTTCAAACCATTCCTAATCTTTTCTTTTGCTTCTTTCGATACGATAGCAGCAGTGTTATTGCAGAAAAATGAGGAGGGGTGAGAGCAGCCCATTTCCTTCTTCAGCAAGGCATTAAGAGATGCAGAGATCAGGTATGAAATCATGGAAAAGCAGGCCTATGCCTTAGTGAAATCTCTCAAAGCTTTCAGAGTTTATGTCTTGAATTCAAAGGTAACCGCATACGTTCCTTCAGCTTCTGTGAAGGACATCCTTGTACAGCCCGACGTAGATGGGAGAAGAGGCAGATGGATCCCTAAAATCCTATAATTTGACTTAGAGATAAAGCCCATCAAGTTGGTCAAGGGGCAAGGTTTATCCAAGCTACTGGCTGAATCCAATTGCCTAGCCTTGGGAGTTAGTTTCATCAACACTCACTCAGGAACTCAGCGAGTTGAGTTTCCCAGCAAACGCTCTTAAAATGGCTCATCATTGGCAGAATGTGCTTGGTATCATGATATTCTGTACTTTCTGCAGGAGTTGAAGCCTCTGATGGAATGGGTAAAAGCAGGGCAAGATGCTTAAAGCTCAAGGCAGTCAGATATTGTCTCATTGAACAAGTCTTGTACTAGAGGGATCCTTTAGGGATGCTGCTGAGATGTTTGAACCCACCAGAAGCCCAGAAAGTTATGTTTGATTTCCATAACGGCCTTTGTGGAGGGCATCATTTCTGGAAGACCACAGCTCATAAGATCCTCAGGGCTGGATATTACTGGCCTACTTTATTCGYTGATGTCTGCAGAGGAATCAGAGCTTGCATCAAATGCCAAAAGTTCTCAGGAAAACAACAGCTCAAATCACTTCCATTGAAGCCTATAGTATCTTCAACACCTTTTCAGTAGTGGGGGTTAGACTTCATTGGATAAATTCATCCTCCCTCAAGTGGTCAACACAGATGGATCTTGACTACAACAGATTATTTCACCAAGTGGATAGAAGTTGTCCCCACCAGAAGCGCATCACACAAAGTAATTATCAACTTCCTGGAGGATATCATAGCCAGATTTGGCTATCCCAGCAGGATCGTCACTGATAATGTTTCTTCTTTCAAGTCTGAGCCTCTAATTAAGTTCTGTGAGCAGTTCCAAATCTCACTAATTCACCCCTCCCCCTACTATCCCCAAGGCAATGGTTTAGCCGAGTCCTCCAACAAAAGCCTAATAAGGACCATCAAAAGACTGTTGGAGGACAACAAAAGGGCTTGGGATTCAAAGTTGAAATTTTCTTTGTGGGCTGATCGTGTGACAACGAAGAAATCCCTGGGCACTTCACCTTTTCAGCTGATCTACGGAACAGAGGCGGTTTTTCCTACTCAGCCCGCCTTACATGTGGCGAAATTATTGCAAGATTATGAGGGAGAACCAGATCATATGGTC
>JZKD02S0557010.1:194765-204768 GCA_000966675.3 Picea glauca | reverse complement strand
TCAATGAATTTTATTATAGGTTTACCCATATATGAAGGAAATACTATCATCATGGTAGTTCTATATCGATGGACAAAGTATTCCCATTTTTTCTCTCTTTCTAGTCCTTTTATAGCAAGTACAGTAGTCGCAACATTCATGAAAACACTTCAAAAGGTACATGGAGTACCCAAGATTATTGTAAGTGACAAAGATCAAATTTATAATGGAAAATTTTGTACTGAATTATTTTTTTGTTTGGATACTCAATTGGCTCACAACTCATCCTACCATCCTCAATCTGATGGGAAAAATGAGACTGTGAATAAATTTCTAGAAGGATATCTTTGTTTCTTTGCATATGATAAACAAACACAATGGGTCAAGTGGTTTCCATTGGCAAAATGGTGGTACAACACATCCTTCCATACTTCATAAAAAAATGTCCCCATTTCTAGCACTTTATGTATATCATCCTCCATCCATCACATCACCCTTGAAAGGAACTACAAAGGTTCAGGAAGTGCATGAACACATAGGGAACCAACAAGAGGTTCTCAAACTATTGAAGTACAACTTGGTTATGACACAAAATATGATGAAACAACAAGTGGACCATGATCACAGTGAAAGGTAATTTGAAGTGGGGATTATGTATTTTTAAGGATACAACCATATAAATAGATTTAACTCAAGCAACAAAACAAGGACAATAAATTAGCACCCAAATATTATGGCCCCTATAAGGTGTTGCAAAGGATTGGAATTATGGCTTACATATTGGAGTTGTCTCCATATTCACGTGTAAATCCATTATTCCATGTTTCTTGATTAAAGAAGGTAATCGATGACAAGATCCTAGTCCAAACTATTTTACCATAGATTAATGAAGAATGAAAAATCATACTAGAACCAAAAAAAATTCTTGAAACAAAGATCAAGCGGCTATGAAATAGAGCAATTACTGAGTATCTTGTCAAATGGAAGAACCTACCACTAGAAGAGGCGACATGGAAAGATGAGTTCTTCATGTAGAAAAACCTGCAATTACTCAAGTATTGAGGACAACACTTGTTTGAAGGAGAGGGGCATTTTACAAATCCCCATGTTAAGTATAAAACCCCTTATTAATCCATATATATTGAATTATTACATTTATAGTGTTACATTTGTATGTATGCTAGAACCTTTCATTATACCATTTCATTATAATTGTACACTTTGTCTCCTATATATATATATATATATATATATATAGAGAGAGAGAGAGAGAGAGAGAGAGAGAGAGAGACCTAGTCTTAGGATCATTTCATCTCATATTGTACATTGAATATATTGTAAAAGGAGGTTTCCCCCTTGAAGTGGACTATTATTCACTAACATTTTATCATTCTCAAGGCATTGATTCATAGTAGAGTTCATGGATATTACTCACTCATGATGATGGAATTCAAGTACATTCTTTTGAGAATTTCATACCTCGAGCAAATCCATCTACGAAAAAATCTAATTGGACTTGGTTTGGTAATAGTTGCTTTGGTATCCACATGTGTTGATTCTTTGTACTGAAAAACATTGCACAATCGGATGTGAAAACAATGTGCTCACTAGTGCCTCAATATATCTAGTGAGTTCTACTGTGTATTTCTAAATAACGGAGTTATTTCAATGATTCATTGGTTCTAGTGGAAGAAACCAAGGAAAGCGACATGATATCCTAGTCAAAGGTTGGCGCTAAATTGCAATCTACTTACAAATTGTCTAGAATATAGTGATCCAACCAAATCGACCAAGTTAATACATGTCATTAATCTATTGGTTCTATTGTTTTGTGAAGAACTTGTTCAAGTTTCGACATTGACCCAAATATCAGAACAATATCATGTTGTTGAACAAATTGTTGAAGATGAAATTCAGGATGATGAGCTTCTTTGTGTGTTGTAAAAATCCAGGATCTACATAGATATGCAAAACCTTTGGATACATGGAGGTTTGGCTCATAAAGTCCAATGGAAAACTAGAATGACAGAGGATAAATTGAGTCTTGAGGTGAAGAAGAGGTTGTGGTGTAGGAAAGTAAGGGTTATTGTTTTATATGGAGTGTGCAGATCACATTCAAAGTGAGGAGGTGTAGAGAAAATGAATCAAGACCTAAGTTTATTCGCTGCATAGAAAAGGTTTAGAAGGAAACTGGAAGTTGAAATATTATGCCCATATTTCTCGAAGTTGAGATTTGAAGAGGTGCATGTAAAAAACATTATCTATAGGAGAGCATCCCGATTGGATTTTTGTTAATGTCCAAAATTGTCAAGGTAATGATTTAGATTGTAGCTTCTTACTTTCAAAACAAATTTGGATAATGAAGGTAATGAAAGTATGGTTCACGAAGACAATTTTTTAGTGGTTAAATTAAAACTATCCAAGTGTTGTTTCAAATGGTGACAAAAAGGGCACGCAAAGTTTTTGGTCACATTTATAAAAGTTGTCATGCAAAGTGTATGTAAAAAGTCCTTATTTCAAATTTTAAAAGTGTCAAATGATTTTGATGGACATGTGTAATTGAAACTTATCGAGTCAAACACTAAGCCAATGTTGCGTTCTAAGTTGAGAGTATAAATCCAAAGTGAAGTCAAAATTCAAATGTCGAGTCATTTATAAGTGGAGGAAATCATGATAATGGTGCGTCAATTAAGTTTTCCAAATCCATTTTCATAGGTTTCCTTGTTGGAAATTTCACAACAAAACAAAGAAACATATTTTTTATGCGGGTAATTTCATGTGCATGAAAAAAATTACAAGTGTATGAGAAATATGATGACATAGGTTGATGGAAGAAAGAGAAAGATTACATAAAGAATGCAAAAATCAAAGAAGAAGAAAACATCAAGAACAAGATTAAATAAGAAGATGAAAGAAACAAAAGATAGACTCATGAAAGACAAAGAAGGAAAACTACAAATGAAGAGGTAAAACATAAGGTATGCATGGTGATGAGATGTTAATAGGTTTATATTTTGGGCATATCTAACAGGCTTGTAATATTTGAGCATATGATTAGTACCATGGAGTAATGGTAACCTTGATATTGTTGTAAAGTATCGAAATGCTTATTGTACCTGATTTGAAATGGTGTAATGATGTGTATGTGTTGTAGAGGGGGCATGATCGGTTGCACCCAACACCCCAAGGTTTTTGGTCCAAGTTGTGCAAGTTTACCCATAGGAAAGCTAATTTACCCATGTGTTTTGTAAGCATGGTTGAGTCAGAATTGCATGCATTAGTGAGGTAGAACATGTAATAGTGTAGCATATATCCCTCTTATACATAAAGAGGATGTGGCATCAAGTTGTGGAATCAACCACTCAAATAGGTATGAGGGTGGAAATTGGACTTGTATATAAGATTGATGGTGAGTTGGAGAAGTTGAATTTTTTATTAAGGGGGAAATGTGAGATGGAGTAATCTCAGAGTGTGAGTTCATTGAGACCAAGTTATGATTAAGGGAGAGTTTAACATGGTGTTGAACCATGTAGGTGAAAAGGATTCTGAGAGAAATGATGAGTACAACAAATGACACCCATGTATCTTGATAGATGGATTTATTTTTATATGGATATTAATGATCAGTGGTTTGTAGGTAAAAGAGGAAGAAGCAATTCAAGTTAATTATTTTTTTGCAGGTACAAAATCATGAAAAAAAATTGAGGATGAAGCTCTTAGTGAAGAAAGCCCAAGAGAGTGTGTGCATTAATTTCCCCATCATGATGATTCGTAGTTAACCAAAACGATTTGTGTGTAAGGTATGTGATCAGCCGAAACCATTTGTGTGCGAGGTTCATGGTTAGTCAAAACCATTTTTGTTTGCGGTTCATGGTCAACTACAAACCACTTTGTGTGATGGTTCGTGGTAATCCTAAACCACTTGAGCATTGTAATGGTTATGGGTAAGCCGTAAAATCCCAAGTGATTTATGATGAGAGAAAGATAGTAAAATGAAGGAAGCAGTACACCGAATCCTAGTCATATGAGAGATACAATTTTAATATGAGGTAACCCAAAGAATGACAACAACAAAAAATGAGGGCATTTGATAAAGACCTGACAAAGATTAAGACAAGTACTCGTTAAAATGGTGTGTTGGAATGTGTAACTCCTACTTGTCTTAATTATGTGTGAGCAAATTATGTTTGATAATGTGTTTCATTATTGAGAGGTAGAGTTTTTATAGTCTATTATTTAGGATTTTGTTAGTTAGTTAGTTGAATTTGAGATATTTGGTTCAACTAAGAGTCTAGTTTAATGTAGATTTGAGATATTCTCTCAACCTCTCCTTCTATATTATGAATAAGTTAGATCTTATAACAACTTGTGAACTCTATATAATGGAGTCACAACCTATTGTGAGTACTAAGTTATTCAACAAAGTATTTTTGTGTATTCTCATATTTTATTAACTTGAGATCACAAGATTCACATATTGTAAATTATTGTTGGATTACTGAGAGGGGGGGTGAATCAGTAATAGAGCAATTCAATCCTTTTCAAACATAAAATGCAAGTGTTATATCAATGTACCATTATCATCCAATAGTTGCAGAGTAAATAAACAATGAACAAATGAGCAATCATACACATACACAGTACACCAATGTTTTACATGGAAACCCAAAGCGGGAGAAAACCACATAATGCTTTTTCTTATATGTCTTTAAGAGTTACATTCATTGGAAGCACCAAATTCCTTTGTTTTCCAGCTGCAACTAGAAGGAGGCTCCAACCCCCTAGGTTCTCAGGCTACAACCTGAGGGAAGCTCCAACTCCCCAATTCTCTAGATACAACTAGAAGGAGGCTACAACCCCCTATGTTCTTCGGCTACAACCGAAAGGTGGCTACAACCACCTGTCCTTGCCCCAACCAACCGCCTTGAAATATAAATTCCAAATGTAGACAAACTGTCATTGCCACTGAATCAACCACTTCCACTATCGACCTATCACTTTTAACCTGTACCAATAACCTGTAATAACTTGTACCAATCAACCTGCACCAAAAAACTTGTACCAATAACCTGAAACAACATGTACCATGCATCAACTACACATCAACTATGACTCATCAAGATGTACCAACATCA
The DNA here is from genome assembly GCA_000966675.3 of Picea glauca. Taxonomy (NCBI): domain Eukaryota; kingdom Viridiplantae; phylum Streptophyta; class Pinopsida; order Pinales; family Pinaceae; genus Picea; species Picea glauca. Next base: position 199,654 of record JZKD02S0557010.1, on the reverse strand, counting down.
TCAACTATACACCTCATGTATGTGCCAACTCATCAACTACTTGTCTCAACCATGTACCCAACATGTACCTCAACCATATACCAAAGACCTACACCAATATAACCATAAAAAAATCATCACTCTCTCCATAAACCAAATATCATAAATCATTACATCCAACCATGTGCCACAACCTCATTGTTATGCAGCCTCAAGATAAACCAACAACTTCAGCAAAACATCACAACCAAAAGATCAATACCCATATGCCAAATAGAAACAACAAAATACCAATTGTATCCCTCAACAAATATGATATATGCAGCAATATTGAACATCCAATACCATCTCAAGAGATAAACCCTATCTCACACAACATACCTCAAACAAGATGTGCCATATCTCTCATAAATAGACCCCAACCATGTTGTTGCCGCAATTTTTTGTCGCACTTTTTTTGTCGTGATTTTTCTACCGTGATTTTTCTACCATGATTTTTGTGCCGCTATTTTTCTACCGTGATTTTTGTGCCGCACTTTTTCCGCTGCGATTTTTCTGCCGCACTTTTTCTGCCATGATTTTTCTGTCGCTATTTTTTGTTGCACTTTTTTGCAGCGATTTTTCTACCACACTTTTTCTGCCATGATTTTTCTGTCGCACTTTTTTTTCCGCACTTTTTCTACCACACTTTTCCTTCCACACTTTTCTCTATCAATAATACCTTCCTAGATAACCTTTCACAAAATAGATATTCAATGATATTCAATAGGTTCAAGTGTAATTAAATGAGAGAGCCTTGCCTCTTATTTATACTTTCATGTAGCATCCCACTTTCCTTATTTTAGGGAGTTCTCCATTAAATTTATTATTTAAATAATTTCTTTTGCAAACACTTTGACTACTTTGACCTTTTGGGGCTTCTAGATGACTCATGAGGGTTCTCCAACTTCACATGGCCATAACGCTCTAATTGTGAGTAGTTATGTGACATTCCACATACCACTAGAAATTGCATGACATGTATTATCCATCTAGAATAGTCTTACCTGCAAATATATCAAAACGCATACCATTATCCATCAAACAAAATTGGGTCCATTACCCAAACCTTTGTGCTACCAGAATTTGCTACCAGAATTTTTTCAAGGGTTGACATCAATGACAACCAACCCAATTAATCAATGATTATAATCACCCATCAATATTTCTTCAATGTTATTTTTGAAGAATGAAAACATTAATCAGTATAACTCGAACTAGATTGAAATCTTGGGTACTTTAAAATTGCACATCTTGTATGTTATGGATAGTACATGCTTGACCTTAAATACATTTTTTTTTTTCAGTTTTGAATTGAATCGAATTATAGAAATGTATTTCAATTAGATGGGTGCCCCCCCCCAAAAAAAATATTTCTAGGATTTCCTTACAAACGTTATAACTTAGAACTGACATTTGCCCATTTATCACTAGGAAAAAAAAGAGAGATTAAGATTATTGATGAAGTAAAAAGCCTCCAAAGGATAACAAGTTGATAATAGGTTTTTTGTATCTTGTAGTTTTTCTTGTGCATCTAGATGCTTATTAGCTCTGGAATTCCACTGCATCAAATCTATCATGGTCCATACTATTACAGATTTGAACTTTTTCTAATATTTCTAGTAAGATTGCATGTTTAAGTTATGAAATAACAAGTTGTAAAATGCTAAATTTGCATTGGAAAAGGAAAAACACTGCTCCAAAATATCAGTAAATTTAAAATAGAAATGCAAAATATCAGTATATTTAAAATGGAAATGGAAGTTATTCAACCTAACCTTTTTGTTTTTCATAATTGTAACAACCCAATTAGATTAGTTAATGATCATATAATTAATTAAGGTAAATCAAGTTATTAATGTACTGGAAGTAAATTTATTTAATCATCAATCTATCTAAGTAAATTAATTATTGAAATGATTAGATTTTATCATTTTATTTAGTTATTATTTTGAATTAAGTAATGTAACAAAAAAGCTATTAATGTACTGGAAGTAAATTTATTTAATCATCAATCTATCTAAGTAAATTAATTATTGAAATAATTAGATTTTATCATTTTATTTAGTTATTATTTTGAATTAAGTATTGTAACAAAAAAGGGGAGGGGATTATTTTATTTTATTAAAGGTAGGTAAATAATTAATGATAAAAGATAAGGCGGATGGGAAATTAATGAGGGGAAGGATTCGAGAGAGAAGGATAAGGAAGAGGGGGTTGGACTTGGAGAGGGGGGATTTTGATTTTTAAGTGAAGGAGAAACCAGGGAAAGGAGACAGTAAACAAAAATTTTAAAGAGGAGGAAGGTTGCAAAACTTTTTGTGGAGTTTTACTAGTGGAATGGTGTTGCTGGGATTTTGGGCTCAGGGACTAAGAAATCTGATTTCCTGGAGCTAGGGAGTCGAAGAGGTTTTGTTCCTAGCTGGATGGGAGGATTCAGTTTCATGAAGGACATCAACATGAACACTAAATGGACAACTTCTTCTTAAACACGTATTTCACTAATTTCACTAATTATTTTTTCTTATGAATGAAAATTGAAAATGCATACCTATATCCTGAAAATAGGTTAGGTAATTTGAGATTTAATTGTTTATTATATTAGAACAAAAAATAGAAATTAGATTTGGATGATGAAAACATAAACATAATATAAACATAATTTAGAGAACAAATTTATTGTTAAAACCATGAGCTCCTGATTTTGGAAGGGACTTTACATATGGTATCAGAGCCTAGTTTCAAAATTGAAACCTAGGGCTTACCCACTCCCTTATGCCCTGAAGGTATGCTAACTGTTCAAAAAAAATTATGGGACATGCATCCCAGAAACCCTAAAAACAACAACAAGCCTTATAAGAATATTGTTTACAACCTTTATTTAAGATTATATAATAAACAAGCATTATAAGAATATTGTTTACAACCTTTATTTAAGATTATATAATAACAAATCAGTGTTTGGTAGATTTTGGCATCCTATGAATTCACAAAGTATAGTTTTATATCCACTTAATATCACATCTTTACAGAAAATTCTAACCCTGCCTCAGCAAGTTTACATATGTGTATTTTAAAACTATTTAAAAAAAAAATTATCACAATTTTTTTTTATCGAAAAATAAAAATTGATTGATGAAAACTAAGTATTGAACTAGGATTTCCTTCAAGAAGATGAAATATCTATAGAAATACAAAGAAATATCTCAATATGTTGCATCCCAAGAAACAAGGCAACCCATTGAGAAAGATAAGAATATTAGGAACATAAAATGGTGGAATTTCATGCAAAATATGTAACAAAACAAAGTCGAGGTTGTACACAAAACACACTACTAATAGTGTTGAATGGAGACAGACGATGGATAACAAGAGAATCATGTTTTAAATTGTCGCTTGGAGAGACATTTAAAAAAATTCCCTCACCGGGAAAATAGAGAACAAATTTATATTGCCCAGCGTGGGGCTCGATTGGGAACCCAAGGGGCCTGGGGCCCTTAGGCGATGTATAACAAGCTAAACCTAAAATGGTCAAACAACAACGAAAGTTGAGAATTGTGCACTATGGATATCTAGTGAAAATAGAAATTAATAGCAGGCCCCTCTTAGAATCCCAATAAAGACATACCTTCGTAGAATTACCAACATATAACATTCAAGAAAAAGAAAGTTCAAAGGCGTATGCAATCAAGCACACCATTGTAGTATTTGCAAATACCTGTAACATGAAAAGCTTCAGCTATATAGAAAGCCTTATCAAAAGGATTATGAAACGCAAAAACATGGCATGCAGGGATGCAACATCCACAATACATGGGATTCGTCCACTGACATACAGAGAGAGCACCTCTTGAATTGCAATATATGTGGCAGGGGTGCCAAACGTTTTGAACATGATTTTGATCATCTTCTTGCAGTTGGACTTGGGATTGAGAGGAGGCTTTGTGAGCAGAATGGGATAGTCCTCAGGGGTACTCGGAGCTCATTGTTGAATGTGTGTTTCCATATTTATCCATGTCATCCCAGATGGAGATGATGCCATGGTCAATGACGTATTTGATGCTCAAAATACCTCATTTCTCTTGGGTCGTCTCACCCACATAGGCGTCCTTCTGTCCCATACCAGAAAAAATATATATGCATTCCAATCCCACAGAGAGAAAACGTTAGAGGGAGGTCAGCTTGGAAGCCATGTCCATGCCCCTCAGGTGGTTGGCCATTGAGCTAGGGCCATGGCCAGTCTCATCCACTTAACCCTCTTAAAACCTTGAGTCCCCACCCATCTACTTCAACCAACACAGTCATGAGGATGGTGGACATGACCGCACAAGATTTGGATGTCACTGGCCACAACCGAACCCTTTCTTGGCATCTCCTTTGGTGTGTTGGGTCACTACGTTTGTGCAGGTAAAAAAGGTGAGGCTAAGGAATAGGCGACCATGACCATGTTCATCGGGTGGTCAGCCATGGACGACTACGAAGCTAAGGAATTGTTTGAAAACCCCATTAACTGAGTTGCCTTTTTAACCTATGCAGAGAGACCGACCGTAGGGCTGGCCTAGCAGTCATGGTTGCACCCTTCATGAGGCCAAGCATGGAACCAGGGCCGCGTCCACGAGACAGATAAGAAGCAAAAAACAAATGAGGAGTGGTCGTGTTGCAGAGCCGAGGTTGACCGGGTAGATGGGGGGTGAAATGAGAAGTTAGGAGTAGAGTTATTTTCGTTGAGTGGCGAACGGTAGGCACGTGGGCCTCATGCGAGGTCCCACGCCGCCTACTCCCTATTTTGATTTCAAATAAATATTTTATAAATATATATTATAAAATAAAAAATCATCATTATTATTTTTTTTTTAATTTTGATATATTTT
>JZKD02S0557010.1:174697-187525 GCA_000966675.3 Picea glauca | reverse complement strand
TTATATGGCCTAAAGCAAGCTCCAAGGTAGTGGTAGCTGAAGTTTGACAGGTTTATGACAGAACAGGGTTATAGTAGATGTCATTATGATCACTGTGTTTATTTTAAAAAGCTAGAAAATGGAAGCTTTATTATCTTTATATTGTATGTCGATGGCATACTTGTTGCAGGGTCTAATATGTTGGATATAAATATGCTCAAGAAGAAATTAGCCAATTCATTTGCGATGAAGGAGTTGGGTGCTACAAATAAAATCCTTGGTATGAGAATAACAAGAGACAGGAAAAATCGCAAACTGACATTGTCTCAGGGTGAGTACACAGAGAGGGTGTTGGAGAGATTTAGAATGCAGAATGAAAAACCAATTAGTACACCTTTGGCTAGCCATTTCAAATTAACTAAGGAAATGTGTCCCAAAACACAGGAGGAGATAGAATACATGTCAAGGGTCCCATATTCATCAACAGTTGGTAGCTTGATGTATGCAATGGTTTGCACAAGACCAGATATTGCACATGCAGTGGGAGTTGTGAGCAGATATATGAACAATCCAGGTAAAGAACATTGGGAGGCAGTAAAGTGGATTCTCAGATACTTGAGAGGTACTTCTAATCATGCATTATGCTTTGGAGGTTCAAAAACTGTTCTATAAGGATATGTTGATTCAGATATGGCAGGTGATAACGATAGCAGGAGGAGTACCACAGGGTATGCGTTTACTATAGGTGGAACAACAGTAAGTTGGATTTCAAAACTGCAAAAAGTTGTTGCACTTTCAACAACAGAGGCAGAGTATGTTCTTTCTAGAGAGGCTAGTAAAGAGATGATTTGGTTACAGAGGTTTATGGAGGAATTGGGAAAGAAGCAAGAGAATAGCAGGTTGTACTATGACAGTGAGAGTGTCATTCATCTTGCAAAGAAATCAGTCTTCCATTTGAAGACTAAGCATATACAGTTGAGGTACCACTTCATATGATCCGCCTTGAAAGATGGACATTTGAAGTTGGAAAAGATACACACTAGCCAGAATCCTGCAGACATGTTAACAGAGGGAGTAACCAAGGAGAAACTGAGTTCTTGATCAGTTTCAGTTGGTCTTCAAGAATGAAGATGAAGATGAGAAATTTGCTAGGTCCAAGAAGGTTCAGAGTCCAACATATACAACAGCGGTGGAGTTGTTGAGATCAATCTCCAAGTGGGAGATTGTTGGTTGTGGAGCCTGATTATCTTCTTGATTTAGAGGTCTTTTACTTTTAGCCATGTTTATACCCCATGAAGTATTTACACCCCAGAAGTATGTACACTCTTCCATGTGGGGGAGTGCAGAGGGGGGGTACCCCCTCTGTGGGATCCAGGGGGGCTATTCCCCTTGTTGGGGGATCTTGGGGCAAGCGGGGGTTCGGGGCGAAGCCCCTGAAGGAAAAATTGTCTTGTAAATGTATATTTTAATTTCATTGTAAATCTGGATTGTTCATTATAAGGTCGCAGATTTAACGATAGAGATTATGTTAGGGTTTTTTGCCCTAGAAGGAAACCCTCTTTTATGAGAGAAATGTATTGCGGCGATGGTTGATGGCGAATATTGTATTCTGAGATAGGATATTGTGAGAGAAAGAAGATGAAGTTATAGCGGGTTTGTTGTAGGTTGTATCCCTTCATATGCTAGATAATAATAAAGGAAGGACCTGACAATTTCTCTGGTGGACGTAGCCCACACTGGGTGAACCACATAAATCTGTGTCTCTATTGTATTATGTATCTTCTGTGTTTTATTTCCACATTTGTTTTATTTTATTGCTCCACGGTCCTGTTTTTCTAACACAATGTCATTCTTGTTATAGTTGATAAGTTGATCAAGAGTACTCATTCTATTCTATTCAAAGACACTTATAATTTCATTGATGTGGCACGTGTTTTTATAAGTGAATTCATCTGTTTACATGGGTTACCCAAGAAGAAAATTTCATATAGGGACTCTCGTTTCACATCTAGGTTTTGGGAAAGTTTGTTGTTAGCACTAGGGACTCAGTTGAACTTAAGCACAACATATCATTCTGAAATGGATGGGCAAACTAAAAGAATAAATTAGGTTATGGAAGAAATTCTTAGGATGTATGTTATGGATAATCAAACCCATTGGGATAAGTACCTACCTTTGGTAGAGTTCACCTACAATAGCAATTTCCATAGCTCAATTGAAATGTCACCCTATGAATCTTTGTATGGAAGGCCATGCACGACACCGTTGAGTTGGGAAAGGTTAGAATATCGAGTGAAAATAGGGCTGAAATCGATTCAACATATGGAGGAATAGGTGATTCAGATTAGACAACGATTAAAAGTGGCACATGATAGACATATACGCTATGTTGATGCACATAGGATAGATCGAAGTTATAAAGTGGGAGATCGGGTTTTCATTTTTATTAGGCCTAATAAGAGTACCATTCGATTTGGGAAAGGGACAAAGGCCTCGATTTATAGTACCATTTAAAATCCAAGAGAGAATTGGACTCGTTTCTTATCACCTTGTACTACCATCCCACTTACATAAAACTCATAATGTTTTTCATGTATTTGTTCTACGTCATTATGTTTCTTATTAATCTCACAAACTAAATAGGAAGGAACAACAAGTCTCAGACACGAGAACCATCATGGTCGAACAATTATGCATATTGGACCATAGGGTCCGACAGCTGAGGAATCGTTTGGTAGACCAAGTTAAGGTCCAGTGGGACAAGTATAGCCCATGATATACTACTTGGGAGGATGCAGAGACCTTACGACGAAATCATCCCTCACTCTTTTTCCCACCTTAGAAATATGTTTCTGGAAGGTTGGGTGTATGTAATGCCACATTTTGACTTAGACAACTAGAATTATTTATGGCCTAATCATATCTTATTTGTTTATTAACTGTGGAACACTATTAATTATACACTTCAAAGTTTAGACATATAGACTTATGTAAATGTCAATACTATGAATGCTTATCATTATTTGAATTATGATGGATATTATGCAACCTAATTCTAGCTTGAAAGTTTTGAAATTTAAAGTTGTTGGTACGTGGATACCGAGTTAATGATATGATTGAATGCATTTACATGATAATAATGTATGGATATGTATGATTTTGTGTTATGATATAATCTGCATATTAATGGGCTATGAAATAGCCAAGAGAGGATGGTAATAAACGATTGATGTCGTGAACATCGACCAAGAAATTATATGGTTTGAATCTTTTCATGTTAAATTATCTTGGTTAAAATGCATTGCTATAATATGTGGGAAAGTGTAGGTTTTTAGGTAGAGAGACTTCTTGAAACTTAATATATGATGACAAAATCCCAACAACACAGTTCCACTGTATGCTTCATGATAGGGTGTTGACCATAGTTCTATCAGGAAGGGTGGAGGGATTTCTCATCATGTATACTCTGAAACCTGGAGTCATGGGAGGACGGTGTTAGATCACGCCCCCCTAGATGTGTGATGATGATTGTTAGTTTCCTGTTGGGGAAGCATGGTCAATGTTGTTGACACTTCCGCTTACGTGTTCTATCTGGAGTTAGGTCAATATAGTTGAAGCTCCAGGACAGTCTAGCAGAGGAAGGATATGGATGGAGGATGGAAGTAGGTTAGGGAGGCAGGATGATTAGACATAGTTGAGAGTGTGTGGAGTTATAATCTTATAGCAGAACTGGTTGATTTTCTCATGATTTAAAAAAAAAAATTGCTTAACTGAATTAAAATTATGTAGATAAATGTTGCTTGTACTAAATTATTATAATTGAAGGATTATGTTAATATTGTAAAAGGTTGATTTATTCTTATGAAGTTTAATTGCATTGGTGATTGGATTGGAAACATATAGGAATTGCATTAGATATGTTAATTATTTCCATTAGTACTTACGAGTATTGTATGTGCTAGCTATGCATATATGCCGCACATGTACACTAATATGTATGATTGTTTTAAATTAATGATGTTTCTTATTTGATCTTGATGTATGAATCATGCATTATTACCCTTGTATTGTAAATTACTATAACTTCAGGATGAATTTTCTTGAAGGGTGAGTGTATGTAACAACCTAATTAGATTAATTAATTATCATAATTAATTAAGGAAAATCAAGTCATTAATGCATTGCAAGTAAATTTATTTAATCATCAATCTATCAAAGTAAATTAATTATTGAAATAACTATATTTTATCATTTTATTTAGTTATTATTTTGAATTAAGTAATGTAACAAAAAAAAAAGGAGGGGATTATTTTATTTTATTAAAGGTAGGTAAATAATTAATGATAAAAGGTAAGACAAATGAGAAATTAATGAGGGGAAGGATTCTAGAGAGAAGGATAAGGAAGAGGGGGTTGGACTTGGAGAGGGGGGATTTTTATTTTTAGGAGAATGAGAAATGAGGGGGAGTAGATAGGCAACATAAATTTTGGAGAGGAGGAAGGTTGCAAAACTTTTTGTGGGTTTTTACTAGTGGATTGGTGTTGCTGCGATTTTGGGTTCGGGGGTTAGGAATTCTGATTTCATGGAGCTAGGGAGCGGGAGAGGCTTTGTTCCTAACTGGTTGAGTCAGACATGACATCAACAAGCAAACTTAACAAGCACGCTAAAGGGACAACTTCTTCTTAAATAGGTATTTCACTAATTATTGTTTTCTCTAAATGAAAGTTAAAATGCATACCTATATCCTGAAAATAGGTTACATAATTTGAGACTTAACTTTTTATTATATTAGAACAAAAACATAAACAGAAATTAGATTTCCTTGATAAAGACATAAACATAATTTAGACAACAAATTTATTAATTTATTGTTAAAACCATGGCGCCTATTTTGAGAGGGTTTTTACAATAACTATAGCTTGTTTTGAGGACAACATCTAGAAAGATTTATAATAGAGCATGTGTGGTTCATTCTTTCAAGTAAATGTACTAGACTCACTTGCATTGTCATTAAAAATTATATATATTTCACTCTTTCTTTCTTCCAAAGTCCTATTTAAAATAGTATATTTCGCTCTTTCAGCCAAAGTAAGTCCTAAGATTAAAAGAAATATAAATTCAGAGATTATGACACAAGGTTTTGATCTTAAAATTTGAAGGGTTTCAGTAAAAGTTTGAATGGTTTCAGTAAAGCAGAGAGAACGATCGACGTAATTGTTAGCGCTCTCGATGCCATCTTTTTACTAAGTTGTGAAAGCACNCCTGACAATTTCTCTGGTGGACGTAGCCCACACTGGGTGAACCACATAAATCTGTGTCTCTATTGTATTATGTATCTTCTGTGTTTTATTTCCACATTTGTTTTATTTTATTGCTCCACGGTCCTGTTTTTCTAACACAATGTCATTCTTGTTATAGTTGATAAGTTGATCAAGAGTACTCATTCTATTCTATTCAAAGACACTTATAATTTCATTGATGTGGCACGTGTTTTTATAAGTGAATTCATCTGTTTACATGGGTTACCCAAGAAGAAAATTTCATATAGGGACTCTCGTTTCACATCTAGGTTTTGGGAAAGTTTGTTGTTAGCACTAGGGACTCAGTTGAACTTAAGCACAACATATCATTCTGAAATGGATGGGCAAACTAAAAGAATAAATTAGGTTATGGAAGAAATTCTTAGGATGTATGTTATGGATAATCAAACCCATTGGGATAAGTACCTACCTTTGGTAGAGTTCACCTACAATAGCAATTTCCATAGCTCAATTGAAATGTCACCCTATGAATCTTTGTATGGAAGGCCATGCACGACACCGTTGAGTTGGGAAAGGTTAGAATATCGAGTGAAAATAGGGCTGAAATCGATTCAACATATGGAGGAATAGGTGATTCAGATTAGACAACGATTAAAAGTGGCACATGATAGACATATACGCTATGTTGATGCACATAGGATAGATCGAAGTTATAAAGTGGGAGATCGGGTTTTCATTTTTATTAGGCCTAATAAGAGTACCATTCGATTTGGGAAAGGGACAAAGGCCTCGATTTATAGTACCATTTAAAATCCAAGAGAGAATTGGACTCGTTTCTTATCACCTTGTACTACCATCCCACTTACATAAAACTCATAATGTTTTTCATGTATTTGTTCTACGTCATTATGTTTCTTATTAATCTCACAAACTAAATAGGAAGGAACAACAAGTCTCAGACACGAGAACCATCATGGTCGAACAATTATGCATATTGGACCATAGGGTCCGACAGCTGAGGAATCGTTTGGTAGACCAAGTTAAGGTCCAGTGGGACAAGTATAGCCCATGATATACTACTTGGGAGGATGCAGAGACCTTACGACGAAATCATCCCTCACTCTTTTTCCCACCTTAGAAATATGTTTCTGGAAGGTTGGGTGTATGTAATGCCACATTTTGACTTAGACAACTAGAATTATTTATGGCCTAATCATATCTTATTTGTTTATTAACTGTGGAACACTATTAATTATACACTTCAAAGTTTAGACATATAGACTTATGTAAATGTCAATACTATGAATGCTTATCATTATTTGAATTATGATGGATATTATGCAACCTAATTCTAGCTTGAAAGTTTTGAAATTTAAAGTTGTTGGTACGTGGATACCGAGTTAATGATATGATTGAATGCATTTACATGATAATAATGTATGGATATGTATGATTTTGTGTTATGATATAATCTGCATATTAATGGGCTATGAAATAGCCAAGAGAGGATGGTAATAAACGATTGATGTCGTGAACATCGACCAAGAAATTATATGGTTTGAATCTTTTCATGTTAAATTATCTTGGTTAAAATGCATTGCTATAATATGTGGGAAAGTGTAGGTTTTTAGGTAGAGAGACTTCTTGAAACTTAATATATGATGACAAAATCCCAACAACACAGTTCCACTGTATGCTTCATGATAGGGTGTTGACCATAGTTCTATCAGGAAGGGTGGAGGGATTTCTCATCATGTATACTCTGAAACCTGGAGTCATGGGAGGACGGTGTTAGATCACGCCCCCCTAGATGTGTGATGATGATTGTTAGTTTCCTGTTGGGGAAGCATGGTCAATGTTGTTGACACTTCCGCTTACGTGTTCTATCTGGAGTTAGGTCAATATAGTTGAAGCTCCAGGACAGTCTAGCAGAGGAAGGATATGGATGGAGGATGGAAGTAGGTTAGGGAGGCAGGATGATTAGACATAGTTGAGAGTGTGTGGAGTTATAATCTTATAGCAGAACTGGTTGATTTTCTCATGATTTAAAAAAAAAAATTGCTTAACTGAATTAAAATTATGTAGATAAATGTTGCTTGTACTAAATTATTATAATTGAAGGATTATGTTAATATTGTAAAAGGTTGATTTATTCTTATGAAGTTTAATTGCATTGGTGATTGGATTGGAAACATATAGGAATTGCATTAGATATGTTAATTATTTCCATTAGTACTTACGAGTATTGTATGTGCTAGCTATGCATATATGCCGCACATGTACACTAATATGTATGATTGTTTTAAATTAATGATGTTTCTTATTTGATCTTGATGTATGAATCATGCATTATTACCCTTGTATTGTAAATTACTATAACTTCAGGATGAATTTTCTTGAAGGGTGAGTGTATGTAACAACCTAATTAGATAAATTAATTAAGGCAAATCAAGTCATTAATGCACTGAAAGTAAATTTATTTAATCATCAATCTATCAAAGTCAATTAATTATTGAAATAACTATATTTTATCATTTTATTTAGTTATTATTTTGAATTAAGTAATGTAACAAAAAAAAGGAGGGTAATATTTTATTTTATTAAAGGTAGGTAAATAATTAATGATAAAAGATAAGGAAAATGGGAAATTAATGAGGGGAAGGATTCTAGAGAGAAGGATAAGGAAGAGGGGGATGGACTTGGAGAGGGGGGATTTTTATTTTTAGGAGAAGGAGAAATGAGGGGGAGGAGACAGACAACATAAATTTTGGAGAGGAGGAAGGTTGCAAAACTTTTTGTGGGTTTTTACTAGTAGATTGATGTTGCTGCGATTTTGGGTTTGGGGGTTAGGAATTCTGATTTCGTAGAGCTAGGGAGCCGGAGAAGCTTTGTTCCTAACTGGTTGAGTCAGACATGACATCAACAAACAAACTTAACAAGCACGCTAAAGGGACAACTTCTTCTTAAATAGGTATTTCACTAATTATTGTTTTCTCTAAATAAAAGTTAAAATGCATACCTATATCCTGAAAATAGGTTACTTAATTTGAGACTTAACTTTTTATTATATTAGAACAAAAACCAGAAATTAGATTTCCTTGATAAAGACATAAACATAATTTAAACAACAAATTCATTAATTTATTGTTAAAACCAGGGCGCCTGATTTTGAGAGGGTTTTTACAATAACTTCAGCCCTGAGGATACTTCGGTGCTTGTTTTGAGGAAAACATCTAGAAAGATTTATACTAGATCATGTGTGGTTCATTCTTTCAAGTAAATGTACTAGACTCACTTGCATTGTCATTAAAAATTATATATATTTTGCTCTTTCTTTCTTCCAGAGTAAGTCCTATTTAAAAAAGTATATTTCGCTCTTTCAGCCAAAGTAAGTCCTATGATTAAAAGAAATATAAATTCAGAGATTATGACAAAAGGTTTTGCCCTTAAAATTTGAAGGGTTTCAGTAAAAGTTTGAATGGTTTCAGTAAAGCAGAGAGAACGATCGACGTAATTGTTAGCGCTCTCGATGCCATCTTTTTACTAAGTTGTGAAAGCACTTTGTTGCGTTAAACCAAACTATAATGGCCCAAATGGCAACTGGTCCAATGCTTCGATCCACTGAACCGATTTTGATTAAAGGGCTAGTATGTTATAGGGTGACCAATGATGCTGTTGTTGTTAGCAAGGTGTAGCTGTAATGTAATTGGAATACTTGCATGCAAGTCGCCATGCTCACTGCCATGTTGAACAATGGAGACAAAGATGAGGCATCAACTTCAATGCCATAGATTGGAGTGTGCTTTCCACAGTCAATTTAAAAATGGCACTCGCTAAACACCATGGACAAATATTTATGTTTAACAATGTAATATGTGAAAGCTTGGGAAATATTTGAATCTTTTCCTGAGTTATTTATTCTCACAACTACGTGACAAAGATGTCAAAGACGTCTACACCTCACGGTCAATTTAGTCACATCAATTGGAGGACAATAAAAAATAAAATCGTCATATTGAAAATTGTAAAAATATTTTTTTGTTTTTAAATAAATAAGATGAAGAAAAATAAAATCATCGTATTGAATTTTTTTTTAAATTTTTATTTTTATTTTTAAATAAATAAAATGAATATATATTTTGAATAAAACTTTGATGAAATTTAAAAAATAATAAAATCAATATAAATTCTTAAAAAATAGATTCTTAACCCAAAATCATAATATCTCTTTTCACAGGCACTAGTAAGTTGACTTTACCCTTCCATATTATATAGTTTTATTACGTTGAAAGCATTATTTAAGGGGAGATTCCTTGTCCAATTTTCGTCGTTTGTTGAGGGCGTATCGAATCATGCCATATTTTGTTTTGTACTTGATATCCCTCCACCGCCTTGCTTCTCTATCGAACTTATTTTTTCTCTACCCGGTTATCTTTTCACCGTGCTCAGATCTATTTCTTGGTTATATCCATTGCCCAATTCCAAGGTTCCAGAGCGAGCTAAACTATAATTCGACAGCATTCAAGAAGGTGATGGGAGCTGATTCAATGAAAGGAGACAGTGAAGAGGCGAGGAGCTTGATCGAGGACCACGACTTAGACTCCTCACCTGCAGCTGCAGGGAAGGCAGTTTCTTCTAATGCTTCTTTAAGGGGAGGTTCCTTGTCCAATTTTCGTCGTCTGTAGAGGGTGTATCAAATCATGCCATGTGTCATTTGGTACTTGACCTCACTCCACTGCCTTGCTACTCTATCGACCTTATCCTTTCTCTACCCAATTATCTTTTCACCGTGCTCAGATCTATTTCGTGGTTATATCCACCGCCCAATTCCAAAGTTACAGAGTGAGCTAAACTCTAATTCAACAACATTCAAGAAGACGATGGGAGATGATTCAATGAGAGGAGACAATGAAGAGGCGGGGAGCTTGACCGAGGATCACGACTCAGACTCCTCACCTGCAGTTGTTGGTAAGGCAGTTTCTTCTAATGCTTCTTTAAGGGGAGGTTCCTTGTCCAATTTCCATCATCTGTCGAGGGTGTATCAAATCATGCCATGTGTCTTTTTGTACTTGACCTCCCTCCACTGCCTTGCTACTTTGCCGACCTTATCCTTTCTCTACCCAGTTATCTTTTCATCGTGCTCAGATCTATTTTCTGGTTATATCCACCACCCAATGCCAAGGTTGTCGAGCGAGCTAAACTCTAATTCGAAAACATTAAAGAAGGCGATGGGACTTGATTCAATGAGAGAAGACAGTGAAGAGGCGGGGAGCTTGACCGAGGACCATGACTCAGACTCCTCACTTGCAGCTATTGGTAAGGCAGTTTCTTCTAATGCTTCTTCTTCATTAGCTGATTGGGCAGAGTTGGAATGAATGGGGAGTGGAATCAGCGTCGTCTCCTCCGAGAACATTCATAGTACTCCAAACCTTCACTAACTCCATCTGGGTGAACACTACAAGCGCCTTCATTAACCCATTGACCAAATTTCAGACTTCTTTACAATAGGTTTTACTGTTATGCAATGGGTTGCGATAGTTATTGTAATCCTAAGATTTGGATCTCACGTCTATTCTTTCTCTACAGATGCGTTGAAGAGATGTGTATCCTTGCTTCTTCATGAGTTGATATTTTTCCTTTCTTCATGAGTTTGCCAATATGCATAGTAACAATATGGTTATCAGGGAGAGAAACGAAACTAAGGGTTGTAGATAAATTATGAACTAATTTCGTATATGTTTGTTTATAATTTTGGGATTTTTCTGTTAGATTTAGAACTTTATATTTATCAATCGATTTGTGTACAATGTGTTAAATACAAGCAGTACCTTCAGTATAAGAAAGATGATGTTCTGCGCTAAGGTGCCAAAGCAATTAGCGATTTTGAAGTAGAAAAGAAAATCATTCAGATGGTATCATCTATATTTTTGGTTTTCCTTCCTTATATTATACAACTGTTGCATTGTCCTCAGATATATGGTATCATCCAACTTTTGAAAAAAAGTAGTTTGTAGACAAAAGAAACTTTGTATTTGTATTTGGTCTACTTTGTCATGTTGAGTCAATGTTGGATTTAGTTGTTCCTGCTCTGTTATCCCCAATGACAAATGAGTTTGTATCCATTGTTGAGGCGGGCATTGTGGAATTAATTGAGTTGTGTCAATGTAGTTGCAAACTAGGTAGCATTATTTAAGCTTTATCTAGAATTTTTACCAATCTCAGTGATGTTATAGTTAACATGCTCTTATTTCATGCCATAACAACACATTTCTAGCTGGTTTGTTAGGTTTAATAGTCTGGTTCGTAACTATGGCAGCCTTGATCAATTTGAGATTGGTTGTTGAGCCTAGAGAATTTTTACCAATCTCAATGTTGTTATAGTTAACAGGATCTTATTTCATGCCATAACAATACATTTCTAGTTGGTTTGTTAGGTGCAAGAGTTTGGTTTGTAACTATAGCAGCCTTGATCAATTTGAGATTGGTTCTTGAGCCTAGAAGTTGGTTAACATTAAAGACCTATTTTCTAGAATTGTTGTAGCAACAGATTCTCAAAAACAGTTCTTCATGGGGAATATGGAAACAAGCCAACAAGCCTTTGAGCAAGTGTAGTGGTCATCATACAAGTAAATGGTTAGTGAAATTTGGATGAAGTCATAGGACACATGGAGTCTTATTTTGTAATATTGGTGGAACACATTAAGTTTTATTTTTGCAATATTGGTTATCTTGTAACAACTGGAGTTTTAGAAATTTTGTTCTATTTGAACATGTATCCTTATGTCTCACTGGAAGACCATAAGTAAAGCCCTGTAACCAGACTCTTTCCCAAAAATAATGCAATTTTTACCTTTAAAAGTGAGTTTATTTAAATGGCAGGGCTGCCATCAAGTTCCGCAGCGCTGTCACCAACTTCAACTTGGTCGACACTCACTCGGAGACTGTCTTTCTCCGCAGCCATTCAAAGGGCGAGGTCGTCGACATGCTTAGAAAGAACACCTACGATGAGGAACTCGACTAGAACAATAACACAAAATGAAACAAGAGCTCTTCTGACAAAAAATCTGAGGTTGCAGGCTCAATTCCTCAAGAGCGTTGAGCTGCCCTCGACCCTCCTCCATTCCACTTTCGAGACCAATGTATATGGTACGTGCACACACCTTTAGTCTATAAAAAATACTTAAAAGAAAATGGAGAAATTTAAATTTTGAGATCTATTCAACTTTATAGGTTTAATGTGTTTTATAAAAGAGGTGGTGCCTCATATGATATTGTTGGATTATGTTGTCATTGATGCCAATGGTTTGATTTATTGATGTCAAGTGATTGATTGATGCCAAAGGATTGATTTATTGATGATTGATGTAATGTAATATGTATTGTCTTTGATGAGAATGCATAGATGAATATGGATAAATGAGTTGTCATTGATATGATGAAGATGGATCAATGAGTTCTCATTAATACATGATAAAGATGGATCGATGTGGTTTCATTGGTATATGATGCATTGTTGGAAAAATGTATAGATGACTCGTTATTGTCTTATCATGATTGATAAGGTGCACAAATGGATGAACTCCAAAGT
>JZKD02S0557010.1:125853-162335 GCA_000966675.3 Picea glauca | reverse complement strand
TCAGCTATACTTTCCATACTTAACTTTTCATCAAGCTCCTCCATGCCCTACACAACTTCCTGTTCAACCCACCTCGCACCCTAACCATAATAAAGTAGTGTAGTATACTTACAGTGCTGACCTACACAACTTTCCTACATTTACCACTTATCCTGCCTCACCTACACCATTGCAACAAATCCATATGAGGTCTGGGCAGTTTGTAAGTCCAATAATTGAAAATGAAGTTTCTTATCATCAGCAGCAAACCGACAAGATCAACAAATCTGATGAAAACCAGACATTGGAACCGAAAAGTGAAGCATCTTCTACATCATGGTCACTGGATATGAATCTCTTCTGCATTCAGGAAGATCAGTTTTCTAAAGAGATTCATGGTGTAACATCTATAGGAAATCAAGGGAACAAGGACTATATTGAATCTTGGTTTCAATTTGTCACCAATCTGCAGCTTCATGTTATACTTAAGCAATTCTTGGCACCATCATTTCAAGGGAAGTTGGTCTTTCATATCCTGGTATTCATAAAGTTATATTTTCCATTTGTGGGTATGAGCATATTTGAGACTTTGTTATGTAAGTGGCTTCATTGGAAGTATTCTTATACATGAGTTAATTCATTTTTTCAAGTAAAGTAGGGTAGGGTAATGAATGAATTTTCAATAAATGCTTAATGGAATTGATTATTTTAGTTCTAAGCATTAGTAGCCTCATTTAGAAATAAAAGGGAGTCACCTTCAAGAGATCATCATTCAATCGCTTGTAGTCTTGATCTCCTGGACTTTCTTTCAAAAATCATCATTTTTTAAAGTTTTAGCATTTGCTGTAACACGTTGTGTAAATCAATATAGGTACTTAGTGCTTGAAATTTTTGGTATGGGCATGTATTCCATTGAAATTTATATATTTAATAACATTCACAGCTATTTCGGTCACGTTTTGAGAGCCATATTTCATTTATTGGATTTTTGTGGCATTTTGGCTTGAAATTTTTACTAAAACATAGTTGGGACAATCTGTTTTTGGGAGACCAAATGGATTTATTTTCAAAACCTGTTTACATCCCAAGTATCCCTTTGCATCTAGTTTCCAAACCAATTTTAATTTTTGATATTGGGCATCAAACTAAAAAGTTATGGTCAAAATACCAATGGGATGTCAAGCAAGCAGCTTAGGCACAGAGATGGGACAGACACTTTTTGGATGCCTTATTGGGTAGATATTGAAAACCTGTTTCATTGGTATATTCCCCTATGAGACTATTTTACAACGCAATTTTAATCACTCAATTCCAATATCATATGAGGAAGTTATGACAAAAACACTGGTTGCTTGTCATAAATCTGCACTTTGAAAAATCTGTCTTCCCAGCTGTTCATTGGTAAATTTGACTCATCAATTCCTCTTTTCATTAAAACATGTTTCTATTGGAAATACCTACATGAATCTAATTTCATCTCCAATTGGAATTACATCAATCCGTCATCAAATGAAAAAGTTATGCCTAAAACCGTGACTTTTGGTCTAGTCCGAAATTCAAAAAACACCTTGTCATGAATGGTGTTACTGAGCATATTTGGCATATCATCACATGGAATTTTCAAAACCTGTTTTTAATGGACATAGAACACTGAATGTAATTTTATTTGTCTTTGGAATCACTCAAATCAGATGAGAAAAAAAGAAGTTATGATCGAAACACTGTTGGGTAGTATATGTTGCCCAACACACATGAATAGGTATAAAATGAATTTTGTTTCATTTATTTTCTTTGGATTTGTTTTATAAGNTTTTTTTTTTTTTTTTTTTAACCTATGTCTTGGATGAAGAGAGCCCGTACACCTCTCTTCTCCATGACCTCACATTTTATTGCAGGTAAGTGCTTATGTTTTGCAGGTCCTTCGAAAATCAAAGAAGGTTAATACATGCATGAGTGATTCTTGAAGACTTTTTCTCAAATTTTCAAATGGATTGAGCACACAACAAATGGAGAGATTGATGTGCAAACCATACAAATACCAATGTTTTAGAAGTCAAGTTTCATTGCTACATTAACCATGCCAAGAATCCTTCTAATAAGACATTATGCTCATCATGCTCATTCACCAACACCATGATATTCCTATACATTTTTTTTTTCCTCTACCATTCCATCCATTCCATTACCTTCTGCTCCATTTTATCACTTCCATATTTTCCACTCCAATCACTGCTAACCCATAAATAAAATCACTTATCTCCCTTACCACTTGCTAATGAAAATCTTTCATCTTTAGTTCTTCAAATCATTTTGTCTATGCTCGTGTTGGATGATGTGGGATTCCTTAAGACCCTCCTTCTGACAAATATCATCCCATCGACTCTAACACATCATCTGGGATTGATTTTAGAGTTTCATAGTGCCCTAAGATCTGCATACATCAATGGTAGATCTCATTGTTGTTAATCATGGGGATTCGTCAATGCCTCTTGATTGACAAATCTTCCAGGTGACTCGACTCCAACAAATCCATTCATACCTGTCAAGATGCACTAAGGTACTTTAGAGCTCACTGTCATCAAAGGTGAGTTTCTTCACGTTGGTTAACGACATACATTAATGGTGGGTAATCCAACGATTTCTTTCCATGCTCGACTTCAGCACATTCATTCGCATGGTAAGAATTGTACCTCGGTTTTGTAGCAGTTGAAGATTATTTGATCTAATGGTTTCAACAATGATTTGTAGCATCATTTGTTTTAGTAGTTCTGTAGTCCCTTTCCATTTTCATTTCATCATTTAATTTTCATAATAAGAGAAGGAGATTTCTTCTTTTGTAGCATAATTCTTCATCATCATTTGTTTCAGCAGCAGTAGTCTTACATGTAGCTAGCACAACATCATTTCAAATCAGATTCAGCCTCATTCTATTTCATCTCTCATATACATCTATCTCAAAATCATTCTATTTCAGCCTCATTACATCAACTTCAACAGACATCAGTCCATCCATGCCAATCAAATCTTTCATGGAGGTAAAACTTGAGGTAAAATAGCATGAGTTTTTTATATATTAAATATTTAGGAAAATGTCATGAAGAACCACTAAGGATTTCTATTCTCCATTTTCATATCATAACTCATCTTTTACCTCTCCTATCCATCCATTCCCATATCAACCTTCACCTCATGCACTCCCAACACCCAAGTCAAGTCCTTCCCTACAACTCCTAACATCCAAGCATGAGAAATTGATTTGTTGCTGCCACATAAGAACCAGAATAAAGAAAGGAAGAAGATCATGATGTCCATTTTCATACAAGCATGCTAAAATTCAGAGGTATGGTTTCTTTGGTTCATTTCCATGATGTATTCATTCATCTCATGGGTTTCCAATTATCTTTTCCAACCTTTTGACTCATGGTTCTCCTACACATTGCACATCTTCAAAAAGTTTCTATGGATTCATGAAAGGATACAACATATGTGTTATATGGATTTGAGTCATACATGTTATAAGGATTTGATAGGGTACAAAGTTAATGGATGTCCCAAGAATGATTACGATGCTAACCCTTTCATTAATGCCTATCCCTACCATGTGAACATTGTGTTTGTTTTTCTCGCTTGCCGATATACATCATTGTTTAAAACAGGGTTATGTGCTCATAAGATTTACCATGGAAGCATGATAATGGTTCTCTTGGGTGGTAGTATGATGATTTTGTGGCAGCCTCTATTGCCATCATGAAAACACATGTGTAGTTGTCTACACAAATTCTAATGGAAGGAAGTTGTTATTAAAAGGAAATTGAAACAATGTCTCCACCCAAGATTTAAAAAGAAATTTCTGTAGTGGCTTGTTTCATAGGAACTTTCCCACAGTTATTGCAAGCAACATAAGAAGCCTATGCTTCCATACAACAAGGAAAAAAATTCAATTTGAGTCATTATCTTTGGCATGCAACAACAATCATTAGTTTCCGCCCATGGTTTCATATTCAACCATTTATTCTCAACATCATAATTTTATTGTTGAAATCTTAGAAAGTGAAGGTATATCCAAGGCAAATTCAGATCTCCATTGTGTACTCAGATTTTGGCATGCTAATATAGTCTAGCATGAAATCTATGGAAGAAAATTGGGTCACCATTGGTACATGTGGCAACAAATTTACTTGGGTGTTGGGCAAACTTATTGGAATTTCCATATTTTGTCATTGGTTGGCTACATTTTTTTTATGAGTTATCTTCATTACATGAAGAATGGACCAGCAACTATGCATGCCCAAGAATCTATTTGAAGAAGGAAGTTGACTGTCCACAAGAACCTACAGTAAAATACACTATTGAAGAAGCCATTTTCTTTTAAACACATGGGTAGAAATACAGAGGTATGTGGTTCATTTTCTTGGTTCATGATACACTGATTGATTCACAAATTCTAAGCACTTCATAATGATGGTAAAAAATTTGTTCCATATAGTCTTAATGTTATGAATTTTCATCGAAAAGAAGTCTTGTTATCAATGATGAAAACCTGTGAGGTACCCTACAAACAAACCAAGTTGTTTTGAGATCTGGAACCCCATGATTACAAGGCTACAACCCCCATAAGTAAAACTGAAATTATTGGAGGGTATATCATATGGTATGGGGATTGTCAAATACATATGGTTAAGCATTTGATGGTAAAATCATGACATGGCCAGCTCAATCACATTCTGAGATAACATTTGATGGATTTCCAAGATTGGAGGATTGGTATTCAAGCATTGATAAGGTATTTACAACTAGCAGTAAAAGATATCCTGTACTAATCATTTACAGCAAGCTCATGACTAGATTCAAGGTTTGCAGATTGTTTTCCCACTAAAAATGTTGCCTTGAAGTACAAGAAAAACTTATTGAGTGAATTTGATGGTGATTGTGTTGTATACATGAGCAAGGGGTACTTACAGATGATTGTCTTCTTATGCATTTTCTGCAGAGGATCTCTTTTGATATTTTGTTTAAGTTTGATTTCATAATTTAGCATGAGGACATGCTATACAATCGGTGTGGGGCAGTTACTATGCATGATGGTTTGTTCTCTCATTTGCCATTCATATTTGTTTTTCTCATGCATGTTATTTTCTACAAAAAGTGCAGAAATTGATTTGGGCATATCTTCCAAATGATGAACTAGGTTGTCATGATTTTTGGTATGAAGCATGGGATTAATATGCATACAAAATTCACTTTGTACTTTGAAAAAAATGTGGTGTTGTCAGAACTGTTTCAGGAGAGTTTCAATTACAAGGAGTTTCAACAAGAGGATATCTTGGGATTTGTGTATTGGATTGTTATGATTTTTGGCAAGAATGTGAATTAAATCGTGACATATAAAACTATCAAAATACCTTATTCATCTGAGTTGTACTCTGCATGAAAATCCATTGTATCAACAACATTCAAATGAGTCCTTAACAGCTTGGTTAATGCAATGTATTGAGTTGCATGAGGACATGCAACATTTTCAGTGTGGGGAAGATGTTGGGTCACATATTTGTCCATATTTTTATCATCTATAGACATCCATTCCATCCCTTCTCCATGCTATTATCATTCATTTATCATTCCATTTGCCATACATTTGCTACAACTGCTCATAAAATGACATATTATTCTTGTTATGCTTTAGTGGTTAATAATGATTATTCTTCCTTCATTTTTAATGAATTAAAGACTATTATGCATGATTTTTTTGATGATGGTTTGACGAGTGATTTAATGTATCAATATTTGCAACATTCAAGGTTCCAACCCCCAAATGACACATGTGAGTTCCAGCTCATGGTTAACCGTTTTCAGTGAAAAATGTGGCAGATAAGGAGAGACAAATTTGCGTGGAATATTGTGAGCAGATGAAGATGAATCTCGAACATCCGAGACATTGGTTTTGTTCAAAATGGACCCAATTGAGTTCAACGCGGGTTGTTTTCCAATTAGAGCTACAGTTTGAGAGAAATTGTTGGTTCTTTAAAAGGGTATTTTCCAGATTTATAGTTGCGTCCGGTTCTCTAAACTTAGCAATTTGTTTGAGAAACCCAGGGATTTGGGCATTTGACTTTTATAAATAAGACCTCTTCAATCAGAAGAGAGGCATTCATGAAATTATATAGAATTTATTTGTAAGAAAGAGTTGAACTTATGTAATTTCTTAGTTTTCTTCAATAATACAAAGGAGCTGATGGATTTGCAATTATGTGCAACTTTCTCTTAATATTGTAAGTCTTTGGCCACGCATTCTAGGTGAGGGCATGGCCCCCTCAATCTAGTATGTGTTGGTCTTATTCATTTACTTGTATTTTTCTTTTCATTGTCTTAATTTATCTTGGTTTATGATTAGTTGATCACTGCTTATAGTTGTGTGTTGTTTATTAGATTTCTCTTACAACAAGATTCATTTCATGTTGTTGTTACTTCATTTTGTTAATAATCCTTTAATTTATGTAAGAGTGTGGTAGTAGTTTTATTTCAGCTGAGTGTATTTTCAAGCAAGAGCATATTTGATTGATTTTAAGTTATGTGCTTTATTTTATTAAATAGATAATAGTGTTAGTTGGAATTTGTTGCTTGCATATATTGTGCACGGTAACTTTGAAATAGAAGACTTCCTCGAGTTGACAATTGAATAGTTGGGCAAATACTACAATGCAATTAATTCAAACATTAGTTCAGCCCAATGTAGCGACTGTTGTTCCTTTGAGTGTAGTTGTTGTTCATTTGAAAGGAACGACTGCCATTCCTTTCGCGCGACTATTGTTCCTTTGAGTGTAGTTGTTGTTCATTTGAAAGGAACAGTTGCCATTCCTTTCATGTGACTGTTGTTCCTTTGACTGTAGTTGTTGTTCATTTGAAAGGAACAACTGTTGTTCCTTTTGTGCGACTATTTTTCCTTTGAGGGTAGTTGCTATTCATTTGAAAGGAACAACTGTCATTCCCTTTACGATTGTTGTTCCTTTATAGGTGTTTCATCTCTGGAGGTTGGGTATTGAAAATGGAAACTAAGAACCTAAGTAGACAACAAGTAAAATGCTTGTGCCAGCGCCTACCTTTGGCTGATGCATAGAGGTTGATTTTAGGACATATTTAGAGCCCAACAATAGTTTGTTTCTAACATTGATGCCATACCTTTGATATGTTGTTTCAAAAAATGATAGATAAAGGGAACCAAAAAATCACCTAAGAAAAACATTGTTGTGTTAATGTATTAGGCAAAATATAATGGATATGAATGGAATTTATGAAGAATACATATGTGAGAAAATCAATAAACACATATGTTGAAGTGTCAATATATTTCTTGAAATATGTATGTGAATATTTGAACAACAATAATTTATGTATTTATGAAGAATTGAACAAGGTTTAGGAATGACCTTGTAGGAGAAGAAAGGTCAAACAAAAATTTGTAACTATATTTTAATCCTTAAATAAAGAAACTTGTATTTTGATAGTATTATAACATTTGCATCAACTTAAGAATAATATAACTTTAAAAGTTTGTTGAGAAAAAAAATTTAAGAGGGATTTTAGAGCTCAAAATATATTTTATATTAAATTTACTCCTATATAAAATTGTTTTTTTTTTAAATATTAAAATATGGATTGGAATGCAAAATTAATTGTTTGGATAGTTAAATATGTATTGGAATGAAAAATATTTGATTAGTATCACAAATGTGTCAATGAGAATCAATAAAGCAAAGTATTTGTAGGATATTTGATTTCTTATGTTACACATAAAAGATAAGTACTTAAAAAAAAAAATAACATTCAAAGTTCAGTTGTTATATTTGGATAAAATATTTAAGCCATAAATCAATGGATTTTACAGAATGTCCATGGGCCGATGCTTATTCACTTTGTGGAAAGAAAACTAAGGTTTAATTTGTTCTTTATCCTTTTTTTACACTTTTCTTATGACAAAAGCAAGTTGTGACTATGCATGCTAAATTTGTCACTGAGTGGCCATATAGTGAATTTCCATGGTTTTGGTTACTCTTTCACATTGCTATGCTATTTATTGGGTATTTTCTCAAACCTATGTAATATTTTTTTTATTTCTTCTACCATTATAAATAAAAAAAAATATTTTATTTCTCAACATATTTATCTGTATTTTCTTCGGCATTCCCTTTCCCCTGCTTTAGGGGTATGCTAGTTAATTTGTTGTTGAAAAGATAAATTGCCCTCCCATAATAATGTAAAGTTTTTTTTTTAATATATCATAATTGTTTTATAAATTTACATTTTAATAATTTTTTACTATATTACAACTTTACAACAGAGGATTTCTCGCAATCTATTATATCCGCACAGTAGAGTGTTCTCTTTGCGAAATCATGAATTTTGACGTGATGTGATGGTTATATTGTGCTTCAATGCTAATAACTCTTTTTAGGCAGATTAAATATGACATATTAAATTTCTCCTTCACTGCTTTTTCTTGTTGTGCCACTTTGAAAGTTTCTTTCATTCGATTAACTTAACCATTCTCATCGATTTTTGTTTCTTTCATTTGATTTTCACTATAATTTCACTTTTGGATTCCTTGTTGGAAACATGCCAACAAATTTCCTCATGCGGTCATGCACATGCATGTAGCTATGTTAATATGCATGGATGCATTCTATTTATGAATTATTCGTGTAACTATGTGATCTATTCATGATCAGTCTGTGTAACTGAGTGATAGATGTTATATATACGAGCATACCCATAAAAGTGTGAGTGCAATGTGTGAAGAATGTTAGAGCAAGTTGTGTAGAGAGTAGAGTGTGTGTGAGGATAGGATGATTGTATGCCCATGAAGGCTATTGTAATTCTTCCTTAAATAATAAGAATATTTATAATTATTGACTATGGTTTTTTCCCTCATTGGGTTCCACATAAATCACTGTGTAAAATTGTGGGATTGTTGTGCTTGGTTTAATGCCTGTTTGATCTTTCTCATTTATATTATGGTTTTATGCTATGTTTTTCTTCCGCTGCCTAACAAGTGGTATCAAAGCTTAGAGTTGGAGGAGCAAAGAACGAAGAAGAAGAGAATCTGGTTGTTGGATCGAAGAGCAGGTTAACTGAGTCGAGTGAAGTGGATCGGCCTAGGACAGGTTTTATTACATCGTCGTAGGTTGTCCCTATGGAAAAGTGTGACGGTCGCAAAAAAACTTTCAAAATTTTGATAATTTTGACATCATCGCGGGCACTACACAGTGCATAGTGCGACATCGATGCGGGCACTACATAGTGCATAGTGCGACAACAACATGGGCACTACTTAACACACAATGTAACATCATTGAGGGAACTACATAGTGCAAAGTGAGACGTCATTGCAATCCATAATTTGATAAGGTGTGACACTTCCTAATCATCACAGGCTACCCTCATAAAAGGTGCGACGATCCAAAAATTAAAGAAAAATTTTGATGGTATGAAGGGTGTATGAAGGGTTTCTTGTCTTATTATGTGACATGGTCATGAGATTTAATGTTTTTCTAATGAAACAAGTGGGTGAGGTGAAGTATAAAAAGGTGAACCCTTTTACTAACCTCACTTTTTAAAAAAGGTGAACCCTTTTACTAACCTCACTTTTTAAAAAAGGTGAACTTTTTTATAAAAAGTGAGGTTAGTAAAAGGGTTTTTTAGGTATAAAATATTCTCTTTTAGAAAACCATTTTATTAAACTTTTTTGGGGTTTATACCATTATTCTTCCACATTTAAAAAGGCTCAGTTTTATAAGTAGTGTTTTTTTGGAGTTTTTTCTACTAATGGCGAAAGTGTAGAGTTCCAAGTTTGAGGTGGAAAAGTTCAGTGGTAAGAATAGATTTGCACTATGGAAGCTCAAGATGTGAGATCTTCTTGTGAAACAAGGATTGAAAAAGGACTTGGCTGTTAAGGAAACGAAACTGGAAAGCATGATAGGCGAGGGCTGGGAGGATCTAGATGCAATATCCCTCAATACTATTCGTCGATGTCTGGAAAATGAGGTGTTGTTTAAAATCACTGAAGAGAAGACAACAACAGGTTTGTGGAACAAACTGGAGAGTTTGTGTATGACAAATAAATTTTTAAACAAAATCTTCTTGAAGAGGCAGTTGTATAACTTGCAGATGAAAGAAGGTACGAAAATTGTTGATCACTTGAATGTTTTCAATACTCTAATTTATCAATTAACTAGTATGGAAGTAAAGTTCGAAGATGTGGACAAGGCGATTACGCTATTTTGTTCATTGCATGAGTCTTGGGATCATCTAGTCACAATTGTGTGGTTTAACACAACAAATGTCATTGATTATGACACTGTTGTGGGAGCTTTGTTGTCTGAGGAGATGAGAAAAAAATCTAGTAAAGAAACCTCAACAGTAGAATCAATGGTGGTCAGAGGTCAATCTATAGAAAGAGGAAAAAATCAGAGGGGTACATCAAGGTCTAATTCAAAAGGAAATAAGAGTAAGAAGAAATGTTGGTTCTGTGGCAAATCTGGGCATGTCAAGAAGGATTGATGGAAAAGACAAAAAGCATCCAAGGAGGACTCCACAAAAGAATCAAAGGAAGCTAATGTAGTTGAAACAAGTTCATATTCTAGTTCAGGTATGGTTGATGAGGTATTGTCTACTTGATATGTTTCACATCAACATCGGCATTGGTTGTTAGATTCTAGTGCATCGAGCCACATGTGTCTTTGTATAAATTGCTTCTCAACTTGCCAATCTATTGATGATGGTGTTGTTTTTATGGGAAATGATTTTTCTTGTAAAATTGTTGGAGTTGGTAGCGTCCGGATTAAAATGAATGATGGTTTTGGAAGAACATTAACAGATGTAAGGCATGTCCTCGAACTAAGAAATAACTTGATATCATTGGGAGTTATAGATTATGTTGGTTACAAGTGTACAGCTCGAGGTGGAGTACTAAAGGTGTCCAAAGGCATATTATTAGTCATGAAGGCAAAGAGGATCGAGAACCTTTATCAACTTGAGCGAAGGACATAAGTAAATCAAGTACTAGCAGCATTTGATGATGCAAGTGACTCTATTCATTTATGGCATCAGTGTTTGGGTCATATGAGAAAGAAATGTCTTAAGGTATTGGTTGATCGTCAGTCACTTCCAAGTTTGAAGTTTCTGAATTTGAATTTCTGCAAGTATTGTGTTTTTGGAAAACAATGTAGACAAAATTTTAAAGAAGGAAGGCATATAAGAAAAGGTATCATTGATTACATTCATTCAGATGTTTGGGGACTATCCCCTACAGTTTCTCTTGGAGGATCATCATATTTTGTGACATTTATAGATAATTACTCTAGGAAGGTTTGGTTCTATTTACTTAAAAGAAAAGTTGATGTATTTAATACTTTTAAGCAATTCAGGGCTTTGGTTGAAAAGAGCACTGACAGGTCAATCAAGTATTTAAGGACAAATAATGGAGGTGAGTTCACATTTGTGAAATTTGAGAACTATTGCAAGGAAGCTAGGATTGAAATACATAATACCACGGTTTATACTCCTCAATAGAATGGTGTTGTTGAACGCATGAATAAGACTCTTCTAGAGAGAGCAAGGAGCATGCTCAGTAATGCCAAGATGAAACATGAAGTGTGGGAAGAAGAAGTTCCTATAGCATGCTATCTGATAAATCGATCACCATCAACTACAATAAACTGTAAGATTCCAGAAGAGGTATGGATAGGTCATTTGTGTGATTTTTCAAATCTGAGAATATTTGGTTGTGATGCTTATGATCTTATTTCTAAAGACCATCGTTCTAAGTTAGATCCTAAATCAAAGAAATATGTCTTTGTTGGTTATGGTGATGGAGTTAATGGGTATAGACTGTTGGATCCTACTACCCACAAACTCATCATAGGCATAGATGTAGTATTTGATGAATCCTCACTCTTAAAATCAGAATTGGTAGATGTTGAAGTGTGATAAGAATAGGTACCGCAAGTTCAAAAAATTTAGTTCGAAACTCAACCATCTTCAGAAAAGGATGAGCATGAAGAAGTTCCAGAAGAAGAATATGAAGATGCAAAAAATATCCAAGAAACTGAGGATATGCCTCAACCATCTCTAAGGAGATCTTCATGGTTCAGGAATCCTCCTAAAAGGTATGACGATTATGTTTCATATGTGGCTTTGGTTTCTATTGATGGAGAACCTAGTTGTTTTCAGGAAGCATTTAAGGTATATGAAAGTGCTCAATCGAAGAAATCTATGAAAGAAGAAATGGATGCCTTAGAGAGGAATAAAGTATGGGACCTGGTAGAACTTCCAAAGGATAGGAAGGTTGTCGATAGCAAGTGGGTCTACAAGTTGAAAAAGGGTGTTGATGACAAAGTAAAGAGGTATAAAGCAATACTAGTAGAAAAAGGGTATTCTCAAAAGGAAGGTGTTTATTTTCATGAGATCGTTTCACCAGTTGTGAAGCTTGTTTCAGTTCGTGTTGTGGTAGCACTAGTTGCTTTACTTGATCTTGAGTTAGAGCTGCTAGATGTTAAAACAACGTTCCTACATGGAGATTTAGATGAGGATATATATATGGAACAATGAGTTTGTTCAGGATCGCAATAAAAGGTGTTGACGATTAAAATCACAACGACGAATTCTTCCCACAAAGGATTGCTAAGAGATATTATTTATTTATGATAATAATATCTAGTAGGTGGTGTTAGCACTAAAAGTTACCCATGGATTATGGCAGAGGTAAGCCTGATACCCATCAATTTGTATGTCACTAAGAATAAATTTAATGGTGATCTAATGGGCATAGTCTCAAGAAAGTATCGTCTTAACTCAGAAAACCTGGACTGATATGCACAAGCAGGTGAGGTCTTGGTTTAACTTCAGTTAGTAGGTTGTAGTAAGGGTGAGTAGAAGGAAGACTTTGGTGAGAAAATGTAGAGGTCTTCTGAGGACATCAGATCTTTCAGCAGCCCAAGGAGGAACAATTTAAACACAAGAACTTCTTGAATTTAAATCTCAAAGAAACTAAAAGGAATTATAACAACACTATAATCAAACTTTCATCGTAATGCAGTCACAATAATTCAAGTGAATTAGTCAATCATGAACTCTTTCAGCATCAGAGGGAAACAAGAGGGAGTAAGAAAGTTGACTGTCATTAAACAAGAAATCTCAGACTACAATGCATAATCAGGGAACTAGAAGCTTCATTAAAACTTTACAATACGGTAGCTTTGCTCTACCATCAACACTAACAAAATGGAAAAAATGCCTACATATACTCAGAACTAGCTCCGACTGCTGAAGGCGTGATCATGTCACGTGTTTAAGGCTTTGCATCGATAAACTTCTCTGTCATGCTGCGCATGTAGACGTTGGTTAGACTACCCATGCAGTCTTCTGTCAGATGCGATCTCTGTCGATCTGGACTAACGTTCTGCCTCTGCGTTTATCCTTTACTGGCCTTCTATTTATGGAAGGAGATGATGCCCAACCACCACCACCTTCTTCAATAACTGCTTCCTTGGGATCAGAGAGGCCCCAAGTCAACTCTGCACTTATAGGACATGGTGACCTCTTCTTCGTTGTTTGATATTTGCTAGATTGCTTGTGGGGAAGTCACGTAGGCAGACATGGACGAGGATCTAGTGGGGATGATTGGTGCGATCGACGTGGAGATGAGACGAGAGGTGGATATGTAGACATACGTGGAAAAGGAAAGGTGATCGGGAAAGCGTAGGTGGCAGAACTAGTGGGTGTTGAGGTGTGATAGGATGAAAATGAAGTGGCACGGGACGATGATGTCGAGGCCGAGGAGAGACTGCGGTAGTAGGCACAATGGGGAAAATCCACCTAGGTGGAGGTGAGAGGGAGTACGAGGGAGAACACATGGTAGGAAGTGATAGGTGGAAGTGAAAAAGGGGATATGACATAGAGGAAAGTGGAGGATAGGTATGTTGCAACGAAAGGAAGAGGGGGAAGGGGAAATGTGATAGGTGGAGGAGAGAGATGGAGTGAGAGACAAATGGCAGTGGGAGGAAGGAGTACTAAGCAGGAGTGGTGAGTGGTCTACTCAGAGGGGGGGGTAGATGTTAAGCGGTATAGCACAGGGGGGTGTCTGAGTTCATGAGGAGGTGCCACGATAGTGGGGGGCCCACGCTCGAAAACCACCAACTTGGAATTCCCCCCCTCCGCTAAAGGTAGAATGTCGGGGGGGGTCTGATATGGGCCCTATGCTGTAGATTTGAGCACACAGATCTTGGCCGCCCATATCTACATGCACCTTTAGCATGGTGCGCCCAAGCATAAAAACTTAGGATAAGTGGGCTTTAGCCCGCTTCTTCTCATTTTTCTGCCATGGTATCCATTCTTAAGGGAAAAACACCCCTTTACAAACATATGTGATAAATTTAGGCTCCATGGGGGATGGCCTGCTCCCTGTGAGATGCCAAGAACTCGCAGCTTCAGTTTCCTTACTATTGGGTTGTGGAGTCAGCCGACAGAACAAAAAGAAAATGATATTTACAATGACATGGAGGAGCCATATGTGGCTTAAACAAAAAAAAAATCAGGAAATGCCCATTTACAGGGCCACCAAAAACTTTATCACCCTCCAAATTTTGCAACCTATAAGTATTATCTGGAAATACCTTAGAACTTTTGAAGGGCCCAATCCACAAGGCTTCAAATTTACCATTCTTACCCTTGTCCTGTCTAGGTGCATCCCATTTGAGTAAGAGATTTCCCGACTGGAAATCCTCTTTTCTACTTTTCTTTTCAAAGGCCTGCTTGATCTTCTGCTAATGTTCATGTGCCCTGTCCACCACCTTTTCTCTAGTTTGCTACACTTATACTAGCTATTGAATTCTTCTGATCATGTCATCAGGCTCTCCCTAGCAGTCTTGGAAAAATTTCACCACAGGCAGGGAGAGATGGGGAGGAAAAACTGCTTCAGTCCCATATACAAGTTGGAAAGGAGAGATACCTAGGGACCTATTTATTGTCACTCTATCAACCCACAGAGAAAATTTGAGCTTTGAATCCCATGCTTTCTTGTTGTCCTCTAGTAGTCTTTTGATGATCTTTATCAGGATTTTGTTAGAGGACTATGCTAATCAATTGCCTTGTGGATAGTAGGGGGTAGAGTGGATCAACGAAATCCTGAACTACTCATAGAACTTGATCAATGGTTCAGCCTTGAAGGATGTATCATTATCAGTGATGATTTTGTTCGGACAACAGAATCTTTCCATAATATCTTCTAGGAAACCAATGATCACTTTGTGAGAGGCACTCCTTGTGGGGATAGCTTATATCCATTTAGTGAAATAATCTGTTACAGTTAGGATCCACCTATGCTTCCCACTTGAAGGAGGATGAATCTCCCCAATAAAATCCAGACCCCACTATTGAAGGGGTTCTGAAGCTAGCACATGCTTCAAAGGAAAAGACTTGAGATGCTGCTTTCCAAAGAATTTCTGACAGTTGATGCAAGCCCTGATATTCTCACAGATATCAGTGAATAGAGTGGACCAGTAGTATCCAACCCTGAGAATTTTATAGGCTATAGTTTTCCAGAAATGATGTCCCCCACATAAGCTGCTATGAAAATCAAACATAATCCTTTGGGCCTCTTATGGATCTAGACATATCAGAAACACTCCTAGAGGGTCTTTCCAATACAAGACCTTGTCAGTAAGGTAATATCATATGGCTTTGAGCTTTAAATATCTTGCCTTACTCCTTCCCATACCATCTGGAGGTCCTAGCTCCTGCAGGAAATATATAATGTCTTTATACCAGGCACATTCTACTAATGGATGGATGTTCTAAGAACTTTTATCAAATGTTTCATCCTGCAGGTTTTCTGAGCAAGTGTTGATGAAGTTAACCCCCAAATATTTACAATTAGATTCAGCCAACAACTTGGCTAAACCTTGGCCTTTAACTAGCTTGGTGGGTTTTATTTCCAGATCAAATTCGAGGATTTTGGTAATCCACTTTCTCCTTCTCCCATCTATGTCAGGATGAATGAGAATGTCTTTCATAAAAGCTGAAGGAACATACACAATGATTTTTGAATGCAGAACATAGACTCTGAAAGTTTTGAGAGCTTTCACCAAGGCATAGGCCTGCTTCTCCATGATGTCATATATGATCTCTGCATCCCTCAATGCTCTGCTGAAAAAAGAAATAGGTTGCTCCAGCCTTGCATCATTCTTCTGTAATAAAACAACTACCATTGTATCAAAAGAAGCAAAGGAAAAAATCAGAAAATCCCTGGAATAATTGGGACTGATTAGCACAAGTGATTCGGTCAGTGCCTTCTTGATTTGGTTGAAGGATTCTCTAGACTCAACAATCCATTTTACTTCATTCCCCTTCCTGAGCATGGATTTCATATGTTTCACTAATTCAACAAAATTTGAAAAAAACCTTCTTAAGAAATTGTTTTTTCCTAGGAAGGACCAAATTTCTTTCTTGGATCTGGGAAGTGATAAGGCTTGAATAGCTTCCACCCTACTTGAATCAATCCTAACCCCCTTAGCTGATACAATGTGTCCCAATAAATTTCCTTCCTGCATGGCAAATAAAGACTTCTTGGGATTTAGGGAGAGACCAAACCTTCTGCATTTCGAGAAGACTTTCCTAAGATGTTGACAATGTTCTTTATCAGATTTGGAGAAGACCGTTATGTCATCCAGATAAATGACCATGAATTTATCTCTTTCTCCAATGAAGGCGATGTCCATGGCTCGCTGAAAGGTTGCTCCCGCGTTCATCAATCCAAAGGGCATTTTGGCATACATGAATGTGCCCCAAGGAGTGGTGAAGGATTTATTTTCTCTATCTTCAGGCATGACAAAGATCTGATTGTAGCCCGAGAAGCCATCAATCATGGAAATCCTGGATGCACCTATTACCCTCTGCAATATGTGTTCCATTTTTGGCAAAGGGTAATTGTCCTTCTTAGAGATTCTGTTTAGATTTTTGAAATCAACACACAGTCTGATTTCTCCACTCTTCTTTCTTACTGGGACCAGGTTGGCCACCCATTCTGAATATCTCAAAGGGACAATGATCTAGGAATCCAGTAGCTTCTTTACCTCCCTTTCCATAATAGGCAGCAATATATGATTAATCTGTTTTAATTTCTTCCTAAATGGTTTAGCGTCCTCCTTCAGTGGAATCATATGCTTGATAAAGCTGGTGTCATAAGTTATGAGGTCTTCATAGGTCCAGGCAAACACATCAGCGAATTCCTTTAATAACTCAACATACTTGGCCCTCTGCTCCCTTGACAGGCTGCTTGACAACTTGACAAACTTTGGATTCCCCTCTGTGCCAATATTACACTCAGTCACATCAGCCTCCTCATTTGAAAGCTTACCCTTTACTGCCACATAATTTATGTCAAAAAGTATTTCCAAAGGAACCAGTCCCTTTGGGATATGATTGTTGAGCAGCTGAACAATATGGTGATTAGCAATTTAATTCAAAAATACTTCAGGGGGAGGTTCACCCTCGGAATCATGATCCTGATCAATGTGTAATGCAGAGAACTCATCGACCGACTAAATAAATCTTCTAATTTCAAGATCATCCTCGAGAACCTTCCAATGCTTGATATTATCATGTACAGAGGGCCTATATCTAGTTTCAACATCATTCCTGAGCTTAGGTGGCAGTGGGATCCTGAAATGGCTTGCTGAGACAACCAGAGAATCAACCATGTCATTTTCTTCTCTGGGAACAAATGAAATGTTGAAACCCAAGAAAAAGATGTCAACCAAATCCCGCACCTCATTTCTGTAACTTCTGAGCCGAGGGTGCTTGGCCTGGTAAACACTTCTGATCTACTAGAAAATCAACTCAACATCCCCAAACACTGCTATCTCTTCAATTCCCATATCTTTTGCAGCCCTCAAACCTAAAACAAGAGCTTCATATTCTGCCACATTATTGGTAATTTCAAATTCTAATTTGTATGAAAGAGATATGGTTTCCTAAGCAGGGGAAACAAAGACAACTCTAGCACCAGCACCTTCCCTAGAAGAGGCTCCATCGAAAAACATTTTCCACACAGAAGTAATTTGAGGAGAATCTTCACCAAGAGTAACGGACTTTCCAATCTCAAGAGGAGGTTCAGGGGCATCAGTAAGTTGCAATAAGATAGATCCCAAATCAGTATCAAGGGAAAATATAGGATGATTAGTGGGGTCTACCTCATCACTAATAATGTAGGCCAACTAGGCTTCTTTGTACAGTCTTCTATGTTCCCCTCCAAAGACTGGAATGGTAGCATATGTGAGGTCCATCTGCAAGGTTCCCCCAAGCCATTTTATCCAAGATCTTGACAAGAGCATGCCAAACTTAGGATGAACATCAGCCACCACGATATCCATGACCACACTTTTCATGGGTAGTTGGAACAAAGTCATCACCAGATCTTTGATGACCCCAAGACATTGCACTCTCCCTGAATCAAAAGAATACAAATCATGATAAGTTTTAGTGATTTCTAATCTGAGATCTTCCATGACAGTTTTGGGCATGAGATTATGAGATGCCCCAGAGTCCATCAGACAGTTATGCAACACCTTATCATGTATGTTCAATGATGTGTAGAAAGGAGGGGATGAGTCATCTCTATCTTCTACAATAGGACCTAAGATGACTGTTGGCTTTTCATCTTGGAGATTCACTGAGTCTATGGAATGGCACGATGGCTCGGACTGTAACAGTTTAGAGAGGGACCTTTTGAATTCTTCGTGCTTGAATAGCTCTGAAATATGTTCAGGGATCCTAATCTTTTGAATTTCATGCTCGAAGTTAAAAGAGGAAGGGGGCTTCAGAATTTCTTTCACCTCTATGACAGGTTCTTTAGCTACTGGTGAGGGATTTTGAGCTTTCTTTTCTTTGTTGTTGTTTGCTGTGTATTTAGTAAGCTTCTCTTCTCTAGAGGGATAATCAGGGATGTCAAAATTCCCTTCTTTCTTATTAGACTGGAGGTTGTATTTGTTGGGACCACTATTTTCCTTATCCCCCTTAACTAGCTCATTTATTTGGCTATCTATGAGGGAATCCTTGTATGCGGATTGAGTTAAATGGGGAAATGGGGAGGTGTCTCTGAGACAATGAATTTTAGGGTCAAGCTCCTCTTCTTCCCTTTCCTCATTGATGACAAGGTTGTTTTGGAGAGGGGTTTGGATCTTCTGATCATTTCTATCTCTGTCCTTTTGTTCCCTTGGCATACTCTGAGGAGCATTGTTATTCAACCTCCTAAAGTTGCCTCTGTTATCAACATTTTGAGGATTTATGTATGTCAGATTCCCCTCTACTTCCAATTTTTCCATTCTAGTGTAAAGTGATTTTAGTAACTTGGTTACTTCATCCATTTGAGGGGCAGAAACAGAGGAGTCAGAGGTGGAGACTTCATATCTCTTCCTTGGTATGTCTCTATCAGCCTTACTCCTGAATTGGTTAGCGGCCAACATGTTAGATTCCACCTCCAAGGTTGCATCTTGCATGTGAGCCAAGGAAGTAGCTCTTCTCTCTTTGAGAAGGAGGTAGAAATCAGGGTCAAAAGCACTAGCATAAGTGATTTTGGCAAAGGCTTCTGTAGGCTTTATCTCAACAGAGATCTTATTGTACATCTTGTTGAATATTTTGGAGAAATCAGAGATAGATTCCCTCTCTTTTCTCTTCAGGGACCCAAACTCTATGATACAATACATAACATATTTTTTATCCCCCCACTGCCTCAAGAAGACATCATTTAAAGCCCCAATCCCAATAATGGATCTAGGATTCAAACCCATGAACCATTTCCTAACCTCACCATCAAGACTTTGGACAAAGACTCTCATCCATACGTCTTCATTTTCAATGTTCAGATTGTCTGCATAACTGTAGAAGGAAGCAAGGTGTTCTTCAGCAGTTGTGTCTTCTTCTCCTATGAACTTGGGCATATACTTTAGGTAATCTCTAGTAGGGAGAGAATTCATTGGCTGAGGTAGGACTAGAGGGGCATATCTTGCAGCCACTATGGCATCCATTTGGTTTCTAGGAGGATTGGCACCTGCCATAAGGAAGATGTGAGAAGGAGAACTAGGAGGGGATGGAGTTCAAATATGGGAGACTGGAATTGAGCTTCCAAGAGGAAAGGGAAACAACAGAGGATTTGGGGAAGAGGCTATGGAGTTAAGAGGAACATCGATTTCTCCTACATCCAATTTAACAGGAGGAGGAGTAGTAAATCCAAGGGTGGGGAAATATCCTAAGGTCCTGGGTCTAAGCCACGGTACAATATCAGGAGAGGCAGGAGTATGAAAGTTTTCTCCTTCCAAACAGAGTCCAAGAGAAAAGAAATCAATAGGAAAACTCTCAAAATTTAAGGCTCTAGAAACACCAACAAAAGATGAAAAAGGAAGCTGCAAAAAGCTAATGGAATTTCCGAGGAAGTAAAATGAACATTACCAGAATCACCAGGTCCAACAGCTGAAATACCTTCTTGATGGGTCTTACCTTTTCTGATAATATTCTCTGGGTCCGCTTCAGGCATGGTTAGAGGCAGTTGTGGGTGAGACCTTGTGTGTCTGCCTTTCAGAGCTAGTTGAGCAGTGGAGTCACCTCGGTGGAGTCGCAATAGTAGAGTCGTCAGGTGCATAGTAGCAATCTTTGATGTACTGAGTTCTGATGCACCTTCAAAATCAGTAATCTTTGTCGTTCAATCCCAGGGAAAATATTCAACTTCGTCCCCGAAAACGGTGCCAGAAATATTAGCACCAGAAGTCACCCCTGGATTACTACATAGGAAAGCCTGATACCCATCAGTTTGTATGTCACAAAGAGTAAATTTAATGGCAGACTAATGGATGCAGTCTCAAGAAAATATTGTCTTAACTCAGAAAAATGGGACTGATATGCACAAGCAGGTGAGATCTTGGTTTAACTTCAGTCAGTAGGTTGTAGTAAGGGTGAGTATAAGGAAGATTTTGGTGAGAAAATGTAGAGGTCTGTCGAGGACATCATATCTTTCAGCAACCCAAGGAGGAACAATTTAAACACAAGAATTTCTCGAATTTAAATCTCAAAGAAACTAAAAGGAATTATAACAGCACTGTAATCAAACTTTCATCATAATGTAGTCACAATAATTCAAGTGAATCAATCAATCATGAAATATTTCATCATCAGAGGGAAACAAGAGGGAGTAAGAAAGATGATTGTCATTAAACAAGAAATATCATACTACAATGCATAACCAGGGAACCAGAAGCTTCATTAAAACTTTACAATATAGGAGATTTTCTCTACCATTGACACTAACAAAATGGAAAAAATGCCTACATATACTCAGAACTAGCTCTGACTGCTGAAGGTGTGATCATGTCATGTGTTTAAGGCTTTGCATTAGTAAACTTTTCTTTCAGGCTGCCCATGCAGATGTTGTTCATACTGCCCATGCAGTATTCTATCTGACGTGATCTCTGTCAATCTGGACTGACGTTCTGCCTCTGCGTTTGTCCTTTTTTGGCATTCTATTTATGGAAGGAGACAATGTCCAACCGCCACCACCTTATTCAATAACTGCTTCCTCGAGATCGGAGAGGCCCCAAGTCAACTCTACACTTGTAGGATGTGGTGATCTCTTCTTCGTTGTTTGAGCTTTGTTGGATTGCCTACAGGGGAGTCATGCAGGTGGACGTGGATGAGGATCTGGTGGGGACGATTGGAACAATCGACATGGATATGAGATGAGAGGCGACTATGTAGACAGACGTGGCAGAGGGAAAGAAATCAGGAAAGTGCGAGTGGCAGAACTTGTGGGTGCTGAGGTGTGATAGGATGAAAGAGAAGTGGCACGAGATGATGATGTGGAGGCCAAGGAGAGACTGTGGTAGTAGGTGCAGTGGGGAAAATCAGCCTAGGTGGAGGTGAGAGGGAGTACGAGGTAGAACACATGGCAGGAGGTGATAGGCAGAAGTGAAAAAGGGGATATGACATAGAGGAAAGTGGAGGACAGGTGTGTTACAATGAAAGGAAGAGGGGGAACGGGAAATGTGAAAGGAGGAGGAGAGATATGGAGTGGGAGATAGATGGCAGCAGGAGGAAGGAGTGGCAAGCAGGAGTGGTGAGTGGTCTACTCAGAGTGGGGGGGTAGTTGGTAAGCGGTATAGCGTGGGTGGGG
Organism: Picea glauca; assembly: GCA_000966675.3. Taxonomy (NCBI): domain Eukaryota; kingdom Viridiplantae; phylum Streptophyta; class Pinopsida; order Pinales; family Pinaceae; genus Picea; species Picea glauca. The sequence continues at coordinate 140,146 of JZKD02S0557010.1, read as the reverse complement.
GGTCCGAGTTCATGAGGAGGTGCCACAATAGTGGGGGGCCCACGCTCGGAAACCACCAACTCGGACCCCCCCACTTTGCTAAAGGTAGAATGTCGGGGGGGGTCCAATATGGTCCCTGTGCAGTAGATCTGAGTGCACAAATCTTGGCCACCCAGATCTACGCGCACCTTTAGCATGGCGTGCCCATGCATAAAAACTTAGGATAAGTGGGTTTTAGCCCGCTTCTTGTCATTTTTCCGCCATGGTTTCCATTCCTAAGGGAAAAACACCCCTTTACAAACATATGTGATAATAGGTGTGACCCCCTTTTAGACTAGAGGTGCAAATATAGACATGTTGCGCTAATATGTTGTTGTTGTTATGATGTTTCCTACACAATCCTATACATTTGATGATGCAATCTTGGTTTCATTTGATGTGACAAATGGGTGGTTGATGCGTTGTTGCCAAATGTTGTTGATATTTACTTGTGATACAAGGCAGTGCCATGGGTATGAGGATTATGTTGTTTACATGTGCTATGTTATGTTATCTTATAACATTGATTACTAATCCATATATTATTTATGCAAAAAATAATAAAATGAGAGCTTGATAAAAAAAAAAGGAAAAACTATGGATAAGTTCTAAAGCTATGGAAAAAGGATTGTATATAGACCTTGTGACATAGTGGACCTATCTATTATACTATTTGTTGGATAAAGGGATTATGCAATTTTTATTAAAAGAATTATATGGACACACATATGGTAATGTTAACGTATGGTGGTGACATGTTTGGGTGGCACACTATACAATGCATATGTTATCGGATCTATACAATAGATATGACATTGAAATTATGCATTGGTTACATGGTTGAATTTAATGGTTGATGGAATGGATAGTACGTAGAATTGAATAGGGCTAGGTGAGGAAGAGACATGCATTTACTTCACGTCACTCCAAACCTCCCTTGAGCTCGTCACCCCAACATAGTTGCATTATTGCTCTGTTGGTTGTGGAAGCTCTGGGATTTCAGGTTTCGAAGGGGAAAACTTGAGCTAACTCTTCATTGAAGAGATTTTTCACAGGTATGGCTCTTTGATTTCCATCCATGATCGACTCTCTATATTATGAATCAAATGGTGGCTCAGGATTGCATGGGTTCTGTGTTTTCTTGAGTTTTCGACTGAGTGTCAATATTGTGCTCTGGGTTCTCTGTGATTACTGCAAAATGTTTGCATTTGTAAGCGAAGTAATGGGTGTTATTGATTGTAAAGTCTGTGCATCAGTTATTGACTCGATCAGCTTGGTTTTTTATGATGATTCTCAATGAAAAATGGTAACACTAGTGCAACGAGATCTAAGTTTTATTGTTGCAGGGATTTAACCACCAGTTTGGGTATCAGTTGTTGTCAACCCTTTCTTCTTCTCAGTCATTGTTGGGAATATTTATCCAAGTTGCAATGCAACTATCGATAGAATTTTTTGGTTCTTCTGGCTAAGCCCTGAGCTATTGTTTGTATGGCTAGTTCTTTACTATCATTTCACTGAAATCTTTCCACAATCCAATCTTGGTTTCCCAGAAAGTTTAACAAAGGCATGTGTATGTATCAAATGGATACGATTTGAGTTCTAGCATTCTTTTCATGAATAATTTTCACACCCTCTCTTCTCATCTCTGCTATAATGACGATTGTTATGTTGTGAGGCCTCACTATCAATTGTTTTGGAAATTTATCAACCTCCTAGGTGTTGGAAAGAGACATGGTCTCTCTGTCTTTTCGAATATCCTTCATTGTTTAATTTAACCCTTGTTTCATCTCTACAATAAAGTGTTAAGGGCATATATGTGTTCTAGGGGTGTTGAGCTCGAATTTCCTTATTTTCACTCAGGCATTCTCTTAGGGTTTTGTCAAGATCTTGGGGTTATAAATTGAAAGACTTTGGTGTTTTAAAAGAGCATGGTTCTATGTTCTTCCAAGATTATATTTGTTACTTGTGGTTTCTTCTCGGTGGTAAATTATTAAGAATGTAAAATATTATGAGCTCTCTGTGCTTTTTAAAGTCAAGAAGATTTTCATTACTGTTGTAGGAAAATTCCCCTGCGGACAGGTGAATGTGCTCTTGGATCTTAGACCCCTATGACCAAGATAGAAAAGTGCTAACTTTGAACACTGACTTTCCTTTAAACATAGCTAAACCAGTCAATAGAGAAGAGGAAGAAAGTATGAGTAACTTTTTATGAAGTTTTTCCTCGCTCAGTCCAAGTTGAGCTTGATCTCCAAGTCCTTCAGCGAGTCTTGCAATCCAATAAACAACGAAGAAAAAGCATACTTCCTATTCTACCATGATTAGTTTAAATCTAGATTTATCCAAAGAGACAAGTCCATGCAAATGTACACAAACTTGAAGGAAACAGGACAAACACATGCATTAATGAGAACTCAAAAGAGATACTTACAAACCATTGATGAATTCGCAACAACCTCTCCAAGTCCTCCTCGTCCATCCCTTGCACAAAGCTCCCATGACCATAAGTTTGATACCTCCAATTTGCTTCTTAAAGCTTTCTCCCAAGACCATAGGTTGGATACCTCAAATCTTCCTCCTCCTTATAAGATCATAAGTTTGGTACCTCTAAACTCCTCTATTCCCACCTTCTCCATGGAAAGCCGTCATTATATAGGATTTGGAGGCTTAACCACCATGGAGAGGATCACTCATCAGATTCACTAAAAAGGGATCTGAAATATATTTAGGGAGAAAATATCTCTTTAAGGATTTTTGGGAGGAAATATCTCTCAACGATTTTGAGGAGGAAATATTTCAACCATCCATGAGATCCTCCACCTTCCCTAGAAAATAGGAAAGCAAATGTGAGGTGGATTCTCACACTTAATTAATTTCTTTTTCATAAATATTAATAATAATTCATGTGCACTTGGTATTTTGGCCTTCATGTAATATATCCCTCCTCCACATTGACTAGGGATTGTGACATAGGTTATTCCATGGTGTCGAGGTGTATGAGACACTTATATGACACTTTATGAAACTTAAGGCGAGGTACCTAGGTGTGCAAATTTCATGTGTAATAGAATGCCCCCTAAAGTGTGAGGTCAGAAGAGAGAATGATGGCCAAAACAATTTACAAATATTTAATGCAAGGGTTTGGAGTTAGAGAACCTGGAAGAAGCTGCAAATAACCATCAAACAGTATTAATAAATGTTCCATTTTCAAGGCAGGCATACCTATGCTTGGAATACAAGATGACTCAAAGCATGGTCGTCGATCAATACACTGCGGATCCATGAAAAATATTGACTAAGGATACGACCACCAAATATACAATGTGGATCCATACCTCCATGACATGAACTGATCGTAGCCACATAAAATACACAATGTAGCTACGAGATGATAAAACATAGCCATAGATCAATATAATGTGGATCCATGTGACAGTTTATACATCAGCATGCTCAAATGATCTCCTTCTGCATCCTGGGAAAAACAAATAGCAGAGTGAACGCTCAACCCAGGGACTTTGTCCCAATCCCGATGTGGTATGAATCTAGCCATGTGAATAGATGTTTTGATGTCAAACATGGTAGAAACCACTTGATTACCTGTCATTGAGGTAAATTGTTAACAAGTGCGAGGGAAATCACCAATGATGTCAATGACTCCCATGGTACCCTAGTACATTCCATCAAATGTGAATAAATGAGTTGAGGTCGAACATTTGTAGAATCATCCGATCAGAGTTCAATGATGTAAACCAACTGTTGAAAGAGAGGAGTCCTTTCATTGAGGCATGCAGGTCCCAAGGTACTAATTGGTTTCTAAGTCTAATTCCTGGATGATGTGTTAAACTCGATAGGAAAAGACTCGTCGAAGGAGGGCCTTGATGTATCCCCCATCAACGACACAAAACTAACATAGGAAAGTGATGTAAGATGGTGAATCAAATGAGTATGGAATGAAAAAGGAAATGGAATTTGGAAATACTACAAATGGATGGTTTGAAGTGAAACTTCCCTTGAAGATGATGAGGCACGACAACTGACTTGGCAGCATTGACTTGACGAGTACCAAAATGTAATGTGACGACAATAAGATCACTCTTCGACTAGACGAAAAATTATGGTGACACATGGAATTGGTATGACTCAGAGACAAGTGGATTACCCAACTGTAAGATGAGATTCAAACAGGTGCCATGTTCAAGGGTGACAAAAGTTTCCATAAAGGATTCTCAAAAGATTGACCCACTTCCTTCAATTTTTCCCCCACCCAGATAGATGAGTACCACTTTTTAATTTAATGAGCTCAAGGAGGGTAACACATGCTCGATATAACTCACTTTCGGTAAGTTCCTCTTCCTTTGTTTAAAGAACTGGAAGAAGTAAGTGTGTGTTCCCATACGGGCCCTTCAATGTGTAGTTTATCGAGTCTAGAGAAGGAAAACTCGATGGGTTTTCATGTTTAGAGAGTCTAAAAATAACTTAAAGATGACTCCAGGGTTGTCCATTTTCATAATTTTAGTCTCGTGAGGCTGAAAAAGAGATAAAATACCACTCGAAAGACGCCCTTTAAAACCTTTTAATGAGTGTGAAAGGAAGCAAGATCACTCAACAATCTTTTCATGTTTAGAGAGTCTAAAATGAGCTTAAAGGAGACTCCAGGGGTTTCCTTTTTCGTATAACCTTTACGAGTCCGAAAAAGTGATAAAAGTATACTCAGTTACATTCTCATGTTTTTTTGAGTGTGAGAAAGAACAAAGACTAAGCTCGGTATTGGTTTCATTTTTACACAAGCTTGAAACAAAATTAAACTATGCTTGTAAATTCCCAACGTAATTTCCAAGAGTAGGGATACCCATGGATGGTTGGTACTCTACCCCCATCTTGAAAAGCTAGCGGCTTAACTCCCTAATGATAATCAAAGGCTGGTGACATGTCCCCCCAAGCTTTAATTCATTCCCCGACTTTGAGGTTGTCACTAATTTCTCTACTAGATGGAGAAAAAGGATAAGCGTGGATGAAAATAAGGTTCAAATATTATACCTAACGAAAGACTTGACTCATTATCTACGACATCTAGCTAAAGACTCGACTCAATATCTATGAGATCTAGTGAAAGACTTGACTTGAAGGGAGAGATGACTGCTTCATTTTTTAATGAGCTTGACACATGAAAAGAACTATTCTCAGGACCTCTGTTTCATTTTTTAACGAGCTTGCCACAGAGAAGTAAAAGCTATTCTCAAGGTTTTGAATTCAATCCCCATATTTGTGTTTCATTTTTTAACGAGCTTGCCACAAAGAAGTAAAACTATGCTCATAGCTTTTGTTTCATTTTTTAACGAGCTTTCCATAGAGAGGAAAACTACGCTCGTAGCTTATGTTTCATTTTTTAACGAGCTTGCCACAAAGAGGAAAAATATGATCGTAGCTTCTGTTTCATTTTCTAACCAGCTTTCCACAGAGTGAAAAAATATGCTCGTAGCTTTTGTTTCATTTTTTAACGAGCTTTCCATCGAGAGGAAAACTATGCTCGTAACCTCTGTTTCATTTTTTAACGAGCTTTCCACAGAGAATCGAAACTATGCTCGTGACCTCTGTTTCATGTTTTAATGAGCTTGCCACAGAGAGGAAAACTATGCTCATGGTTTTTGTTTCATTTTTTAACGAGCTTGTCACAGAGGAGCGAAACTATGCTCGTGGATTTTGTTTCATTTTTTAACAAGCTTGCTACAGAGAAGAGAAACTATGCTCATAACCTCTCCTTGATCATGGCTTCCAAGAGAACAATTATCTATAAGGAATACATGTCAAGGGACAAACATCAATCATGGCTTCTAAGAGATCTTCACTAGATGGAATAAAATCACTCTGGAAGGAATACATGTCGACGACCTCGATAAGGGTAGGGAGATCTGGCTCTAATATCCCTATCGAAGACATGACCATGTCAACTACCGAATCTAAGCCAGGAGAAGGGAAATATTCCCTCTCGTTCAGCATTGAATGCATGGGGCATGTCGATACATAATTTACCCATGGAGGGGTGGACATCATTGGCATGTACAGACCATTCAAGGAAGGATAATGGTTGACCATCAGATGAGGGTTAATGAATGAAAGTTGATCGATCATTACTATGTTTCCATTATGAGGGAAACACATCATTCGAAAGAGAGTGGACACCAAATCTCTCATAACGTATACATAGTCTCTCCCAAGGAGCAGGTTAAATTCCAAGGGGTCATGAACTACCATCACATCAACACAGACCATTTTTCCTCCCAAAGTAACTGAAAAATGAGGAAGGATCCCTAAAGGTCGACTAGCTCTTCTGTCAAAGGTCAATAGATTCTGAGTTACAGGCGCAAGCTGCGGGGAACCAAAAGCTTGTCAAGCATTCATAGATAAGATGCTAACATAATCACCTTTGTCTATTACAGTGTTAGGAATACTCCTATCACAAACCTACATGGTGATTTGGAAATGCGCGTAAGAAGGAATACATGTTTCTGTCAAACGATTCCAATCAATAGAAATCATCTGATTGCTTGAAGGGGGTGCCATCAGGATGGGCAAAGTGCCCCCTTGTTTGGGTGAATCAGTATTAATGAGGTAGACCTTAGCGACATCCTAACTCTTTGAATGAGGAGTGGGATCGACTAATGGTGGAATCGAGTTGTCCACTTTGGTTGAATTCTTCAAAAGAGGAGTGGGATCGACCGATGGTAGAACCAGATCGACTACTTTGGCACTCTTCAGGGGAGGAGTGGGATTGATCGATGATGTAACTGGAGAAACCACTTTGGAACTCTTCAGAGGAGGTGTGGGATTGACCGATGATGTAACCAGAGAAACCACTTTGGAACTCTTCAGAGGAGGAGTGGGATTGACCAATGATGTAACTAGAGAAACCAATTTGCCACTCTTCAGAGGAGGAGTGGGATAGACGATGACAGACCGGATCGACCACTTTGGGTTCACTCTTTAGCTGAAGAGTGGGGTTGATTGATGAAGGAACTAGATCAACTACTTTGGTTAGTGGTTCAACCGAGGAGGAAACCAGATTGACGACCTGAACAACCAAACTTACTGGGGATGGAACCAGATTGACCATTCCATCAACTAACACTGGGTTAGGAGGAATCTTAAGATAAATAGTTGGAATTTGAAGCTTTTCCAAAAGAGAAGAAGCATCGTCCATACGAGGACAAAGTTGAGAGTAATGATCACCTTCGCATAACATGCAAGGAAATTTGGCAATTATCTTTTTCTTACCAACCTTAATGTCACTAGTTGATGGGGTGTCACCAACATGTCCAACAAGGGTCGATGACATGAAGGACCACATTTCTAATACCTTGGGAAGACCATGGAAATCCCTCAAAAAGTGGTCACCCTTACAACAACTTCAAGGTAATTTGGGTTTCAGATTCTTCGTTTTAATCTTGTCGACCTCATCAACACTCCCATTACGATTAATAGTAGATGGTTGCTTGGATCCAACATCTGATGTGGTTGGAGGCTTGGTCATTTTTAGGTTCTTCTTCTTCTTCTCTTTTCGTTTCTTCTTCTTCTTGTCAACCTAGTTACTTGCTTTAGAGCTTTCACTAGGTGAAGAAGGAGAAAGGGAAGGAGACTTAACAGGTGAAGAAGGTGAAAATTCGACATGAGGTTGATGTGTGGGTGGTGTGCTTACATCTGAAGCACTTGCTGCATTCGATATTATCGGAGTGGAAAACAACCATACCGGTAACCCAATTGTGAGACATGGAAGGCTCAAAGTAGCGATGTAAGGAGGACCAACGTTTCCATAAGAAGGAAAAACAAAAGGTTCCCCCAGAGCAAGGGTTGTTCCATTGGTAGTTCCAGGAACTGACACCATTAAAGAAAGATCCAACCTAGAGTCTTCTAGGGAAAAAAAACAACACACGCTAACAATCTAGGAAGCAAGCAAACAAACAAAATATTCTCACAATGAACGCACTAGTTGGTGATGAAATCCAATGTCACGAGAACAATATAAGAAGGGGATGAGATAGAGTGGGTGGAAAAGTTACGTTGATGACCTTCTTAATGGACTTACACCCTAGTGCAAGCTCCCACACATAATCGTGGGTATACCCTCCAAGGAGCCCGAGTGAGTTTGGAGAATGTCAATTCTAGGTACCATGAATACCTTCCCCTCCACAGTCACCTCATGTAAATACCCTAAAGAGATAGGCTACTAAGGTTACCAATTACGCCAATGATGCATGGGGAAATAGTCAAAAATCCAATCCACACGCAAGGGTGGGGTATCGAAGCCCGGAATCGACTCGAGAAGGTCCTCACAGGACTTTATTCTCAAGTGACCCCCAATAATACGCGCAATCTCTACACCAAGACCAATAAAGAAGGGTGAGTAACTCTGCTGGCCCTAATGATTGATATATTACATGAAGGCCAAAATACCAAGTGCGCATGAATTATTATCAATATTCATGAAAAAAGAAATTAATTAAGTGTGAGAATCCACCTCACATTTGGTTTCCTAATTTTTAGGGAAGGTGGAGGATCTCATGGATGGTTGAAATATTTCCTCCTTAAAATCCTTGAGAGATATTTCCTCCCCAAAATCCTTAAGAGATATTTTCTCCCTAAATATATTTCAGATCCCTTTTTTAGTGGATCGGATGAGTGATCCTCTCCATGGTGGTTAATCCTCCAAATCCTATATAATGAGGGATTTCCATGGAGAAGAGGGAATATAGGAGTTTATAGGTACCAAACTTATGATCTAATAAGGGGGAGGGAGATTTGAGGTATCCAACCTATGGTCTTGGAAGAAATCTTTAAGAAGCAAATTGGAGGTATCAAACTTATGGTCTTGGGAGCTTTGTGCAAAGGTTGGACGAGGAGGACTTGGAGAGGTTGTTGTGACTTCATCAATGGTTTGTAAGTATCTCTTTTGAGATCTCATTAATACATGTGATTGGCTTGTTTCCTTCATGTTTGTGTACATTTTCCTGGACTTGTCTCTTTGGATAAATCTAGATTTAAACTAATCATGGTAGAATAGGAAGTATTCTTTGTCTTCATTGTTTATTGGATTGCGGGACTCGTTGAAGGACTTGGATATCAAGCTCAACTTGGACTGAGGGAGGAAAAACATCATAAAAAGGTACTCATAATTTTTTCCTCTTCTCTATTGACTAGTTTAGCTATGTTTAAAGGAAAGTCAGTGTTCAAAGTTAGCACTTTTCTGTCTTGGTCATAGGGGTCTAAGATCCAAGAGGACATTCACCTGTTGGTAGGGGAATTTTCCTACAACAAAAATTGCCAACTCCACTGGGGAACGACATTGATTTTTATTTCCTTGGATTATCCCTACCCTTTTCCCACCTTTTAGATCAGTTTTATTGTTTTTTTATGATCCATTACCTTTCTCCCATCTTCACTAGCAATTTCACCAACTTCTGTGATTTCTGGGTAAGTTTTTTGAATTGTTTTGGCTTCTCTTTTTTTAATTTTTGGGTAGATCAAAACTCCCTTGTAGTGCATATCAGAACATTGATCTCTAATCAGTGCTCCCCTATAGTGCTTTATAGAGTGTTACAACTCTCTGTGCCCTTGAGAGACAGAGCGTTGATCTCCTTCTTGGAGGATTGTTTCCCTCTTCTACTCAGATTTTCTCAGCTTGTTTTGTGGAAGTCTTTATCTAGACTTTGTATGTTGGTTTGTGAAGTTATTCAGGTTGATATTTGGTACCTATCACTCCCTTTTTGTTATTTTATTGGTTTTTTAAGATATTTTCCTTGTTTTGGAATCACTCTTCCTCTTTGAGATCTTGAGTTGGTTTTTGATACTTTCTCGTTCATCTGATTGCTTGAAAGTTGTCACAAGGAAGTCCAGAGATATTTGTATTATTCCATTTGGTATTTGATTTATATATTTCCAAGCAATTAATCCTTGATTGAGTTCTCGTCAGAACAAGTTCCTACTTGTTTTCTTTCATTTCTCATTGCTTTGAGTGCATGCTTTGTTTGTAGCCCTTTTTGCTTCGTGTCTTTTGCATTTGCATCTGACTCTTCTTTTAATTCAAAGTAGTGGATCATTAAAATATTTTCATTTAATTTCTTTATACATTAGAATCAAAAAAAGAATATCGTTTCATTCTTGCTTTTGGGTAGTGAAACTATCTTGCATTTGAAGTAGCAAAATTGCATGGTTTTTGGAATTTTAGGACATTGTGCATCTGGGAATGATAAACGTTTTTTCCTTCTCGTAATATAGCTTTCATCGAAGTGAAATATTTTCATTCTCATTTCTTTGCATTATTTAGAGTCGGTCAAAACATCATTTAGTCCATGCCATTTTCATCTTGAGTAAACAACAACCTTAAAAATCAAGTGCTAAACTAAAATTTATTAGACATTTTTATATTTTCTAGTAGCAAACCTACATTAGCTTAAGGTGTAGGGCTCTGGAATAGGTGTGAAAGATAACTTTACAAAGCTATGAAAAAACATATTATCTTGTGATAGGGACAGTTTAAATCCACTTGCTACATTTTTTTCTGGGAATCCCTTCTAACACAAGAGTCAATCACGAGGTCACATTAGGGCCGACAGAGTTACTCACCCTGCTTTGTTGGTATTGGTGTAGAGATTATGTGTATTATTGGGGGTCACTTGAGAAGAAAATACTATGGGGACCATCTCGAGTCGATTTCGGGCTTAGATACCCTGCCCTTGCGCATGGATCGGACTGTCGACTATTTCCCCAGGCATCATTGTCGTAATTGATAACCTTAGTTAGCCTATCTCTTTAGGGTCTTTTCATGAGGTGACTGTGGAGGGGCAAGTCTTCATGATACTAGGAATCGACATTGGTCAAACTCAATCAGGCTCCTTGGATGGTATACCCACGATTATGTGTGGGAGCTTGCTCCAAGTTGTAAATCCGTTAAGAAGGTCATCAACGTAACTTTTCCACCTGCTCTATCTCAACCCCTTCTTATATTGTTCTCGCGGCGTTGGATTTCATCACCAACTAGTGTGTTCATTGTGAGAAGGTTTTGTTTGTTTGCTTGCTTCCTAGATTTTTAGCGTGTGTTGTTTATTTTACCTAGAAGACTCTAGATTGGATCTTTCTTTAATGGCATCAGTTCCTGGAACTACCAATGGAGAAACCCTTGCTCTGAGGGAACCTTTTGTTTTTCCTTCTTACGGAAACATTGGTCCTCCTTACATCACTACTTTGAGACTTCCAGGTCTCACAATTGGGTTACCGGTATGGTTGTTTTCCACTCCGATAATCTCAAATGCAGCAAGTGCTTCATATGTAAGCACACCACCCACACATCAACCTCATGTCAAATTTTCGCCTTCTTCACCTGTTAAGTCTCCTTCCCTTTTCACTTCTTCACCTAGTGAAAGCTCTAAATCAATTATCCAGGTTGATAAGAAGAAGAAGAAATGAAAAGAGAAGAAGAAGAAGAACCCGAAAATGACCAAGCCTCCAACCACATCAGATGTTGGATCCAAGCAACCAGTTATTTTTAATTGTACTGGGATTGTTGACGAGGTCAACAAGATTAAAATGAAGAATCTGAAACCCAAATTCTCTTGCAGTCTTTGTAAGGGTCACCAATTTCTGAGAGATTTCCCTGGTCTTCCCAAGGTCTTAGAAATGTGGTCCTCCACATCATCAGCCCTTGTTGTACATGCTGGTGACATCCCATCAACTAGTGATGTTAAGGTTGGTAAGAAGAAGAGAACTGTCAAATTTCCTTGCATGTTATGCAAAGGTGATCATTACTCTCACCGTTTTCCTTGTATGGATGAGGCTTCCTCTCTTTTGGAAAAGATTCAACTTCCAACTGGTTATCATAAGATTCCTCCCAACCCATCGTTAGTTGATGGAATGGTCAATCTGGTTCCATCCCCGGTTAGTCCAGTTGATCAGGTGGTCAATCTAGTTTCCTCGTCAGTTGAACCACTAACCAAATTAGTTGATCCAGTTCCATCATCGTTCAACCCCACTCTTCATCTAAAGAGTGAACCCAAAGTGGTCGATCCGGTTCCGTCATCAGTTGATCCCACTCCTCCTCTGAAGAGTGCCAAAGTGGTTGCTCTGGTTACATCATCGGTCAATACCACTCCTCCTCTGAAGAGTGCCTAAGTGGTTGCTCCGGTTACATAATCAGTCAATCCCACCCCTCCTCTGAATAGTGCCAAAGTGGTTGCTTCGGTTACATAATCGGTCAATCCCACTCCTCCTATGAAGAGTTCCAAAGTGGTCGATCCAGTTCCACCATCATTCGATCCCACTACTCCTTTGAAGAGTGCAACCAAAGTGGTCAACCTGATTCCACCACAAGTCGATCCCACTCCTCATTCAAAGAGTGAGTATGTCACTCAGATCTACCTCACTAATATTGATTCACCTGGACAAGGGGGAACTCTGCCCATCCCGATGGCACCCCCTTCAAGCAATCAAATGATTTCTATTGATTGGAATCGTTTGACAGAACCTTGTCTTCCTTCTTACGTGCCTTTCCAAATCACCATGCAAGTTTGTGATAGGAGTATTCCTAACACTGTAATAGACGAAAGTGCTTATGTTATCATCTTCATCTATTACAGTGTTAGCATCTTGTGCTCATGATTCAGAAACTATTGACCTTTGACAGAAGATCTAGTCGACCTTTAGGGATCCTTCCTCAGTTTCTGGTTACTTTGGGAGGAAAAACAGTCTGCGTCGATGTGATGGTATTTCACAACCCCTTGGAATTTAACCTACTCCTTGGGAGAGACTATGTCTATGTTATGAGAGCTTTGGTGTCCACTCTCTTTCGAGTGATGTGTTTACCTCACAATGGAAACATAGTAACGATCGATCAACTTTCATTCATTGACCCTCATCTAATGGTTAACCATCTGCCTTCCCTGAATAGTCCATACACGCCAGTGAAGTCTGCCCCGCCATGGATCGATTATGTATCAACCTTCCCCATGAGTTCAACCCCATATGAGAGGGAATATTTCCCTTCTCTTAACTTAGATCTAGTAGTTGACATGGTCATCTCTTCAATAGGGATATTAGAGCTAGATCTCCCTACCCTTATCGAGTATGTCGACATGTATTCCTTCTAGAGTGATTTTCTTCCATCTAGTGAATATCTCTTAGAATCCATTATTGACGTTTGTCCCTTAACATGTATTCCTTACAGAGAATTGTCATCTTGGAAGCCATGATCCAGGAGAGGTTACGAGCATAGTTTCTCTTCTCTGTAGCAAGCTCGTTAAAAAATGAAACAGAATCCACAAGCATAGTTTCTCTTCTTTGTGGCAAGCTCATTAAAAGATGAAACAAAATCTACGAGAAAATTTTTTCCTCTCTGTAGCAAGCTCGTTAAAAAATGAAACAGAAATGTATGGATTGAACTCGAAGCCTTGAGCATAGTTTTTCTTCTCTGTGGCAAGCTCGTTAAAAACTAAAACAAATGTCTTGAGCATAGTTATTTTCCTATGTCAACCTCATTAAAAAATGAAATAGTCACCTCTCCCATCAGGTCGAGTCTTTCTCTAGATCTCGTAGATGTCGAGTCGTGTCTTTCGTTAGGTCTCATATTTGAACCTTCATTTCATCCACCTATATCATTTTTCTCCATCTAGTACAAAAATTGGTGACAACCTCAAAGTCGGTGAATGACTTGAAGCTTGGGGGGCATGTATCCAGCCTTTGATTATCATTCTAGAGTTAAGCCGCTAGATTTTAAAGATGGGGGCAGAGTACCAACCATCCATGGCTATCCCAACCTTTGGAAATTACGTTGGTAATTTACAAGCATATTTTAATTTTGTTTCAAGCTTGTGTAAAAATGAAACCAATACTGAGCTTAGTCTTTGTTCTTTCTTGTGCTCGTAAAAAAATGAGAATGTAACCAATTAGAATTTTATCACTTTTTTTGGACTTGTAAGTATATACGAAAAAGGAACCCCCTGGAGTCTGCTTTAAGCTCTTTTCAAACTCTCTAAACATGAAAATATTGTCGAGTGATCTTGCTTCTTTTCACACTCGTTAAAAGGTTTGAAAGGGCATCATTCAAGTGGTATTTTATCTCTTTTTCGGCCTCGCAAGACTAAAATTATGAAAAAGGACAACCCTGGAGTCTCCTTTAAGTTCTTTTCAGACTCTCTAAACATGAAACACCACTGATTTTTCCTTCTTTGGACTCATTAAAATTACACATTGAGGGGCCCATATGGGAATGAAATCTTACTTCTTCCAGTTC
>JZKD02S0557010.1:83785-120619 GCA_000966675.3 Picea glauca | reverse complement strand
TACATGCAAAACAAAAGATTCCAGTCCCAAAAAAAAAATATCAAGGAGGAATTGAAACATTTTAAGGATGAACTAGCACAGAGGAACTTAAATGTTCTGGTACAAGCTGCAATTGTCCAAAGAGGCCTCCCTTCCAACCCCAACATCTTCCTGGTATCCCTGTGCCTCATCATGTATCTTTGCAACCTGAAGTTCCCAAGAATGATGAATGGTAGAAGATTGTTCACCCAGTAGTCTCCTACCATCCTGGCTAGACAAACTTATCATTACCTCCTCCTCCTCCACCTATAAACCAAAATGCTCAGATTTCCCCTACACACTCACCTGTACAGTCCTCCCACATGAGAAAAAGACTCAAAACCAAGGCCCACCATGTGCACGAAAAAGGTAAAGTTGTTGTTTATCTGTCCTCTCCTTCAAGTGACTCTGCCAAGTCAGTATCGTCACATATGCACTTGAGAGATGACTAATCCCATGTCATTAGTGAGATCAAGCCTCAAGGTTCCACCCAACCTAAGGCTAGTTCAAGGAATTAAAAAGGGGACATCAACAACAAAGGAAAAATTGCCTCTCAAAGTGGAAAATATGGTTGTTACACATTATTTTGGTCATCATAGTGATCCATTGACAACATGTTCATGTTCCCAAAAAGAGCATTTCTCCATGAGTAAAGTGACTGGTTTTCTCTTCTAAAAAAACCCTATTAAGGAAGGTCGTTGTAGGCTGCGACGATGCTTGGTTGTTGCACTCTACCCTAAAACTGGTTTGCGATGTCTCTGCGGGATGCTCTACAAATGGGGTGAGACAATGTCAAAAGGATAAGAAAAGGTCGACCTTCACGAAAGTTCTAGAAGGGGATATTCTAGAAGATGAGGTGGCATCTGTATGGTTGGGATCCTACTCTCTTCTCTTATTTGGTAGGATCATCCTAATCTTTTAAACCATCTCTCTTTCCCCTATATAAAGAGGGATTTCTCATGGAAAAGGCTAAGGTTGATCCAAGCAAGATTATTATTTAGTAGGCTAAGAATTGAATGAGGAATTCTACTTCAGTTCATACTTGAGGGCTTCATTTCAGTTCATCAAGTCATTGTGGATCTTCTTCATTCAGGGTTGGAGAAAGTGTGTGTGTTGGAGCAAAGAGTCATCGGAAAGGGATATTGCAACATCAAGGCTTTGGTTGTAATCTCCACTTTCATTATTTATAATACAGTGATATGTTTCTTTCCCATAAAACTTTCTTTGTTTTATTGTATGATTCCTTGATCACGTGCATAAGTTCTCGTTGGGCATATTATATTACATTCACTTTGGTTGGCTTGTGTTCCCTTGCAGATCCAATATCACAGGAGCACTGGAGTGGAGCTAGGACGAAAACGGAAAGAGGAAGCGATATTTAAACAATATGTTTGTCATCTCTTGTTAAGTAGTAAACTCAATGATTAGAGCTTAGGGAAAGCGTCATATCTATTTTGTTTTGTTCTATATGTAGGTGGATCTAGGGAGATCTGTTTATGTTTGCATTTATCAATAAGTCCCATAACAATGGTTTTTGATTATGTGTTTATAATTGATTTATTGAGGACAGTGGACTGCTAAAGATTTTGGACAACAAGCTATTTTTGAATATTGTGGATATTTACATGTTTGGATATAATTTGAAATATCTCTGATATTTAAATTGCAAATTGTGGAAATGATTATGGGAGCCACAAGGAGGCATCTGTTTGATTGATTGTCTAATTATGTTTATTTTTGTTAAGAAATAAATGTTTATTTTTGTTAAGAAATAAAAGGGAGTCACTATAAATGTGTTCAACCTACACAGAATATATCTAGGTAAACAATAATACACACATTTGCAGAGAGAATTGGAGAAAGAAGAAGAAGGAGAGAAAGATTTATCATTAGCCGTTTTGAATAATGAATAATTTACACATGATATAATCTGTATAACTCAATGAGTGTGCACTGGAGGAGAACCAATGCGCCTTAGTGGTGGTATAGAGTGATATAGACACACACTAGTAGTTATGGGAGTAAACTTCCACCTAGTCTAGTCTCTCGGGCAGTTACGGGAGTGAACTGCCACCTAGTTGAGTTAACTAGTCAACTAGTCTTCAGTTAACTAACAGAACAGAGAGTAGTGAGGAGTTAACTCAGGGAAGTAAGAGAAATGCACCAGTCTAGTGATTATCCCAATGAAAGTGCACATTATTTGGTGGTGATCCCAATGTTGCATGGTGACAAAACCAATGCAGCATCTAAACTCAACTCAACTAGTCAAACCAAAGTGTCAACTGAAAGAGAATATTTTCTAGGTGAAATATTCTCCCCTAAAATATAGGAGATTGGATAATGACAATTATGACTAATAAACAAGGAAAAAACTTAGGAAAAAGAAATCTTAGGTGTGTGTGAAGTAACTCCAACACCCCCCATGAACATCACTATGCTGAAAATAAAGAATGGGTCCCGACAACGAGGCCATGTTAGGTACCCAAATACAAAAGATACACTAAAATAAAGTGAGGAAAGAGGGAAAAATTCATGGGAACCCCCCCCCCCCCCAAAGTATAATGTATGTAAAAAGAAGAAAAATAGTTGCTAGTAAATTGTTTCCTTCACTCCAAGATGGCTTCGTAGAGAATGGAACTTATGCTCATTGAAGGTCTTGGTGAAGATGTTTGTCGTATATTCTGCTGAAGGAAAGAACTATAGGTTGATGATCCCCTCGTGTACTAATTCTTGGATGTAGTGCTTGTGGATCTTGATGTGCTTCGTCCGCTACCTCTGAAATAGATCTCTACAGAACTTCAGAGTGTTGTGGCTTTCACACCAGATGACGATCGGTCGATGAAACTAAATGCCCAACTCAGTGAGAAAATGTTGTAGCCACATAGCTGAATGGTTATGTTAACTACCCCTCTGTACTCTTCCTCGACTGAAGATAGAGCAATGGCATGTTTCTTCTTGCTGGACCAAAAGATAGGCCTGAAAGAAAGACTGAGTGAGTAACCAGATGTGGACTTGCGATCATTGTTATCTCCATCCAAGTCAGAATTAGTAAACCCAATGAGATCTAATTTAGAGTCAGTTGCATAATGAATCCCAAAGGTGATGGTGCCCTGTACGTATCAAAGGATACACTTTGCATCCTTCCAATCTAGTTCATGCATCTCCTGCATGAACCTGGAAACTATGCCAACTACATAGGAGAGGTCTGGTATGGAGTGTGTGAGATACAACAAGCTCCCCACTAGTTTTCTGTATAGTGTGTTTTCAACCAGTGGATTCTCCCCACCATCCTCAATTTTGACTCCTGATAGGAAAGGAGTCGGAGTAGACTTGCATTCTATCATGTGAAATATCTCAAGGAGATCTCATGCATACTTGGCTTGAGACAGTTTGATGCATGATGCATCCTGACTGATATCCAGTCCAAGAAAGAAGTGTAGCACACCCATGTCCATCATCAAAAACCTGTCATGTAGAATCCTCTTGACTGCATCAATTGCTGAAGTTGAGCAATAGGTGATCAGAAAATCATTGACATACAGAACTAAGAGTATAAGTGAATCAGTTGTCGTGAGCATGTAGACATTCGGGTCTGATTTACAATGTACAAAGTTTTGTGACAGCAGGTAGGAATACATCTTGGCATACCATGCCCTCAGAGCCTACTTGAGACAATAAAGGGACTTCTTCAGTCGACAAACCAAATATGAGTCCTGCATAAATCCCTAGAGTTTCTCCATTTATATCTCCTAAGAGATATCACCATGAAGAAATGCATTCTTTACGTCCATATGATGGACTTCCCATCCTTTGGTTGCCACAATGGCAAGTGCCAATCGTATGGAATCCATCTTCGCTACTAGAGTGAAGGTCTCATCATAGTCAATACCATGAACCTGTTGAAAGCCTTTGACAACAAGCCTGGCTTTGTATCTGCTAATATGTCCATCCATTGCACTCTTGGTCCTATAAACTCATCTGCATCTGAAAAGTTTCCTCCCAGAAGGAAGGGGAACTAGGTCCCAAGTCTGGTTCTCGAGGAGGGAGTTGTACTTCTCCTGCATGGTGGATTCCCAAAAGGGGTTTCCAGTAGCCTCACCATAAGACTGTGGATCTAAAGATTGAACCAAGAAAATTTTCCTAGAGGGAAATGGTTCAGTGGAAGTGAGTGAAATAGGAGGCTCCTCAAAATCAGATCGAGTCCTCCTAGTATCGGTTGGATCACCAATGAGATCCCCTACATCCTTAAGAGTATTATGTGCCCACTTGGGCCTCTTCTCTGGCTCTGCAACTACATCTGACTGTACTGGCTCTACATATGATGGTACTGATTATGAATCTAAATCATCTAAGTCCTATGAATCAAAAATATCATCTGAAGAAGAGTCTACATGTGCATGATCATCATCTCGAACAAGTGGAAGAATGAAGGTGTTTGCATGTAGCTGTTGAGGTGCATGCAAGACACTTTCCTCGAATTGGACACTTCACTCAATGATGAGCTAGTCCGAGGAAAGATCAATAAGCTTATATTGTTGGGTATGTGTTATATTCTTTGCATGGGTGTGTGTGTGGGCACGTCAGATACGACAACTGCGTCTGACAATAGCGGTTTTTGCTATTTTTAGCGGATTTGTAAATTAATCCCGGATTAAGGGATTAGGGTTTTGGTATCTATGAAATACCTAAAAACATTGTATATATTGTATGGCAAATGGTGAAATTCGATATAATGAATATAAGAAAGGTTTTCCCGGTTAAGGGTTTTCGGTATAAAATCCTTGTGTACTCTGTGTATGAGCCACTGATTAATTTATGTCTTGCTTAAGAATCTAGATGCATTGCTTTACTTCACAGGTTTAAAAATTACATATATCCCTTCACACCATCGGGGTATCAATCAAAAATACACTCAGTTCTATGTGGATCAAGTGCCTTCCTATTTTCAAATGGAATCTGGGCCCATGCACGTGAACTGAAAATGTGAAAGTGGGTCACTTCCGGCTTGAGGCTGCTCCAAGCCTCGTAGGGGGTCTTATCCTTAACAGATCTACAGGGAGATTTGTTTTCGATGTATGTTGCACAATTAAGTGCTTCAGCCCATAGTCTCTGTGGTAGTGACTTTGCATGCAACATGCAAGATGCCATCTCCTTTAGAGATCTGTTTTTCCGCTCAACAACTCCATTTTGCTGCGAAGTATAGGGAACTATGTGCTGAAACGGAATCCCTGCCTCATGGAAAAGATTATGGATCTCATGATTTACATACTCTCCCCCATTATCAGTTTGAATTACTTTGATATTCTTTCCAAACTGTGTCTCAACCAAGGCTTTGAAATATTTGAGGTGTTGAAAGACCTTGGATTTTTTCCTGAGAAAGTAGATCCATGTAAAACGTGAGAAATCATCAACAAAAATGAGAAAAAACCTTGCTTTGCTAATGGATGGATGTGGAAAAGGACCCATAACGTCATTGTGGATCAAATATAAAGGTGCAGAAGCTCTCTGAGACTTTCCTATGTCAAATTTCTCTTGAGGGTGTTTTCTGAGAACACATCCCTCACATACTCTGTTGGAGAAGTGGATGACTAGTAGACCATAAACCAATATTTTCTTGCTAAGTTGTTGCATGTATATGAAATTCAAATGTCCAAACCTTTCATGCCATATCCTACTACTGTCATTAACATGACTAAGCAGTAAAGAAGAATCAGGTTCAATGAATTCAGAAAATGTATACAATCTAGACTGATGATTTACCTCATCGGTAGCAACCCTGGAGTTGGTTTGCATGTCATAGATGTCCATGAAATTTGGTGTGAATATGAATTTATTTCCGGTGCCGAAATTCATCATTTGATACATGGAGAGAAGGTTGACAGAAATTTTGGGAACGTGCAACACATTCTCGAAGCTTCCGTTGGTGAGTTCAATCCTTCCTTTGTCGGTGACTTCAACAGAAGAGTTATCCCCCATTAGAATAGGAGGACCTTTGCATGCATCCAATGAAGAATATACTTCTTTTGATGCAGCCATGTGATGTGATGCTCCTGAATCTATGATCCAAACATTGGGAGAGGATTTGATGACAATCAAGGCATGGCTAGAATTGCCTTTCTTGGAATTCTGATCTTTTGGCTTCTTCTTCGTGGCACCCTCGGGATGAGATCTCCAAGGTTGTTTAGCTGAAGTATTTGAGACATTAGATCTATTTTATTTTGCATGCATTTGGATTCTGGATGGAATCCTTTGTGACAGTACGTGCATTTATCCCCTTTTCTTCCCTTTTCCCCTTTGGATCTGGAGGCATCAGTGAAGGGTTTTGTGTACCCTTCCTTTTTCATATGTGCATGATATTTCCGTTTATATTTATCTTTAGATTTATGATATTTGTGGCTTCTATATTGGAAAGTGAGTGCATGTGCCCTTGAGTCTTTGATTGTGCCCATGTTGATAGTTTTGGTTTTCTCTTGTGTTAGGGATTCGATAAATTCCTCAAGAGAAGGCATCTTCTAGGTGGCTCCGGATGTGAATCTAACAGAATGGAATGTGGATAAAAATACAGATAATTTAGGACCGAGCTTGGAGAGAATGGTGAGAACCATTTGTTTCTCCTCTATTGATTTATCAACCCCACAAGCTTTGAGTTGCAATAGTAAATCCTTGAATTTTGTAAAGAAACCTTGGATATTCTCAAATCATTTTGGATCCAATGTGAGAAGATCCACCTCCAGCATGTGTCCCCTCATGTCATCATGTTTTACAAATATCCCTTCCAAGATGGATCATGCTTCATTGGGAGTCTTACAGGGAGATATGTGAAAAAGGATATAGGGAGAAATAAGACCGCAAATTGTTTTGAGTACCTCATCCATGTGATTTAAGTACTTGTATTTTTCTATGGATGATGTCGGTTTTGTATCTATATTCAATGTTAACCTATAAAACCCTATGTTTCATAGATGTATGGTTATTTTCTCCTTCCATGCAAAATAGTTGTAAGGTGTAAGAATGAATTATTTTTGGAAATCCATCTTTCCACTGTCTTCAATCTTTTGTACCTGCAAAAACCTTTGGTGTATCTTTTGATTAGCAGTCCATCAACTCTGATACCATGTAAATTTTTTGAACCTACACAAAATAGATCTAGCTAAACAATAATACACACATTTGCAGAGAGAATTGGAGAAAGAAGAAGAAGGAGAGAAAGAATTATCATTAATTGTTTTGAATAATGAATAATTTACACATGATATACTCGGTATAACTCAATGAGTCCGCACTGGAGGAGAACAAATGCTCCATAGTGGTGGTCTAGATTGATATAGACACACACTAGAAGTTACGGGAGTGAAATTCCACCTAGTCTAGTCTCTCAGGTAGTTACAGGAGTGAACTGCCACCTAGTTGAGTTAACAAGTCAACTAATCTTCAATTAACTGACAAAACAAAGAGTAGTGAGGAGTTAACTTAGAAAATTAAGGGTAATGCACTAGTGTGGTGATGATCCCAATGAAAGTGCACATTAGCTGGTGATGATCCCAATGTTGCATGGTGACAAAACCAATGCATCATCTAAACTTAGCTCAACTAGTCAAACTGAAGTGTCAACTGAAAGAGAATATTCTCCAGGTGGAATATTCTCCCCTAAAATATAGGAGACTGGATAATGACTAATTATGACTAATAAACAAGGAAAAACCTTAGGAAAAATAAATCCTAGGTGTGTGTGAAGTTACTCCAATAGTCAGAAGGGGTCCCACCTACTAGTTATTATTTAATAAAAATACCATTTATTATTATTATTAATTCTTCCCCTAAACTAAAAGTTAGTTGAGTTTTAGTTAACTTAACTAAATGAGGTAGTTGAACTAATTCAACTAATTTGGAATGCATAAAATCCAAATTAGAAGGAAGAACAAGGGGAGAATAGAAGGAGAAAGCATACTAAGGTTTTCTCTTGAGTTTTATTGAGATAGTTCAGTTTTCATTCATTCTTCAATTCATTCAAAGCCTAATTCTCTTTTATGACAGTAGGGTCCTATTATAGACAACAAGGTTCAAATCTTAACCATATCATTCAGATGCTTGTTTTAGAGGTGTTGATCTATCTTTGATAGTCTATGTAGACTTGTATGTTTATGAATTGAGTTTCATGACTGATAAAGGATATTGTGCAGAGTCAAGTGGGCAACAATCTGTGGCAAGATGATCCAGATTTTAAAGTTCAGTTTTTACTTCTTGTTAGAGTCCTTTTGTATGGTTTTCATCGGGGATATCTAAGTTTGACCTTGGTCCATGCCCCCACAGAGATTTTTGTAAAAAGAACGATTCTTTTGATTTCTTGGAATGAAATAAAGCGATTGTTATTCTGTCTCATATGTGTTAATATGTGACTTGGTATTTTTGCTTTTGATCTCCACATTTACTTTCTACAATCTGTTATATTCAGAAAATTATATAAAAATGTAATATTTTGCAACAATCTTTTATTTTAAAAAATCATCCTAAGCCCTTGTAATTAATACTTGTGGATTGGGAAACATTTTTTTAGGCTATAAACATAGGGTAATATTCTCGACTATCTTGTCTTACCCAAACAAGATTCGAAAATGCTTGAGTAAGATAAATTCATATATTTTCCTCAACATTTATTTGGCAACCATACTGGGGAGATTTTCCATATCTTTCTGGTTGAATGTATGCTTTATTAGCATTGAATACATTTATGTTTTTTTTTTTAATCCTTTGACTATTTATTTTCTTCATGACTGTACCTATTGCAAGGAAGCTCAATATTGAGCTCGGTCTTAAAGATTAGACCAACATTTCTTTAACCTTGTTTAATACCATCTTAGAGATCGCTAATACCCGAGTTGAGTTTGAACGCTCATGGGCAGTGATTGAACAAGACATAAGTGTCTGAGAACGTTGGGAAGCTAGCAAAAGACAGCCTAGGAATCATCCATAGTTTTTCTTTTTCCTACAATTTTGATCTTATTTTCATGTCCTTAAACCCTCTCATCTCTAGGAGAAGAAGAGGTTTATCACATGATCTCAATCCTATTGTTGAAATAGGAAGAAGAAACATTGTTTTGTCAGTCCAATAAAGTACTCTAAGGAGAACTTTGTCTGATTCAACCAGTTCATCTTTCTCTCCCTTACCCATTGTTGGTTATCCTTTTTGTCTCTCTACTCTTCTTCTATTTGTCTTGAGGGATTCTTATGGGGTATTATAATTCTCATTGACCATTGCAAATTGACCCTGGTTTAGAACTAAGAAGCTTCCCAACAAAATACCTTAAATACTATCGGCCCCTCTGGTAAAACAGAAGTTAATGCAGTACACGGAGTGCACTGTGCAGTCTCACCCGAGATATCTCTATGGGTGGTTGCAATACTCAGGTATTTGCAACCTGAGACTGAGCAAGATCTGTGTTTATACACCATAAACTTTAATCATTCCACTTAATATTTAGTTATAACATTCATTCTATGCATGCATGCAGCATAACAGATCTAGTTAGTTACTTCATTCATGTAACATTCATCAACTAATCAAACACAAGGGTGCATTCATTCAGTCACATAACACAATGTTACCATGGTTCGCCCCCTCCTGGGATACGTCCACAAAGATCTGGCTCTCAGGGATTTATTATAGTAGGCAATATCCCACGATTCACGTGGTTACGATATTAGTTTTCCCTATTTCCCACAGGCTCCCTGATCCCTGCGACGCTGACTAGATCACACCAGGATCCTCAGCCTGTGATCTAACTGTCGAGATCGAGCCGCTCACTCTCTCCTTAGCTCGTCGACTGAATGAGTCATACAGTTCTTACAGTTCTCTCTCATTTTTCCCTGTGTGTCCCTGTGTGTCCCTCTGTGTCCCTCTCTCCTAAGTACTACTTATTTATATCTTCGGCTCACCAACCATTACAATGCATTACAAAAAACCTAACCCTAGCATCGTTAGGTATTCCATACATGCACGCATGTTTCTTTTCCTTCCAGATGTTTTTTTCTTGTTTCATGATTCTCCTCCAAAAATAGCCTTTCTTTCTGATTCATCCTTCATCCAAAAGGCCCCCAACACTGACATGTGGCTCGTCTCGAGCGACCTAAACCTTGTGCTCTTTGTTGATCTCTATCACGATCGCCTGGAACTTCTTTGTGAGCTCCTTTCCTTGCGTTTGAGCCTTCACGGTCTTCTCTTTGAGTGCATCCAATACCTACACTAGAATCTCGTCGTTGATCATCCCTATGCACTCTCCCTGAGTCTGCGCCATGTTCTTCTTTGCATCTTCCACCTACATAATGACCTCTACTGCCCACTCCTGAAGCAGTTCCATTTGATCTTGGCGCTCGTTTTTCTGTGTCTATGCAACTATGAGTTTTGCCTGTAGTTTTTTCATATCCTACGCTCCTTTGATGCGCTATGTGATTGGCATTGTCCTCTGCCTCTGCTTGAGGTCCTAGATAGCTACTCTTATCCTTTCTTCTCCCTGGTCCCACTAATGTACATGTTGATCCTCTTCCAACTTTGTCTATAGTTGTGTTTCCTTCTCAAACAAGTCGGTCGCCACATGGACTTGTCTCTCCATCTCCTTTATCTGCGTTGCTTCTTATGCTCCTTCACCTCTAGTGGAGTGGTAGGTATGATATTCTTACAGAGGTGCTCGATCTCATTTCTGTATTGATCGATTATCTGCACAATCTGATCAATCTTCTATGTCACCGTGAGTTTTGTTGTTTGCGCGATCTTTGAGATTTTCTCATAGGCTATAACCATTTCCTGCTCCATCCTATCCGCGTGGTCTTTTTCATCTTTGGTATCGAGCTTAGCCTTCTCTAGTACCAATTCCAACTCATCCTGATTGTCCTTTGTCTATTGTAATTCCATTGTGTCTGTGTGTGTGCGTGATTGTACCTCCTGCGTGACACTCACTTGCAGTTTATACAAGGCCTTGGTTGGTATCTGCACCATTACCAACTGTATTTGGACCAAATCCTTCAGGGGTGTCTTCCCCACAATTTCATCCATGCGTAGCATGTTGGATGTGATGTGAAATGCCGATCTTCTCTGTGCTATCATCTAGATCTTGTCTTGCTCACTCGATCCAACCTCACCTACTTCCTATGATGTTGATGGGACTGTTC
Source organism: Picea glauca (assembly GCA_000966675.3). Classification (NCBI taxonomy): domain Eukaryota; kingdom Viridiplantae; phylum Streptophyta; class Pinopsida; order Pinales; family Pinaceae; genus Picea; species Picea glauca. The sequence continues at coordinate 109,438 of JZKD02S0557010.1, read as the reverse complement.
CTACACTATTGTCGCCCCCCAGTGATTCTCTAAGATGTTGGAGGAGTTGTCACATGTATGCTAGCTGCTCCTCTATCATGTCCCTTTAGCATCGAGCATTTTCAAAATCCTCCACTGTGTGATCTTAGACCATTTGGGCCACCATGTATGCATTATCCTCTGTGATTGTGTATTCTAGGGGCATTCTGTGCACCTTAGCTTTCTTGTGTGCACCCCCCGTTTGTATGACTGGCCTCTTGGTATGGCCTTTCTCCTACCGAGTAACACTTGATGTGGTTCCCTATGTTTTCTCAGTCTATTTCTCTTGTACCTTTGGTGCCTGGGTGTTATTCTTCTTCCCTTCTTGGGTTCCTTTCATGGACACCCACCATTTTTTCTGTTGCACCTTGTTCTGACCTATCCTTGGCTTCTTGGGCACTGTTATTTCTTCACCAGGTGTCTATCCCTACCCTACCTCCTCCTCCATACCTGCATGCATTTCTTGATTCAGGACTAGAAGCCTCTAGCCATCATGCCAATTCCTGATGACCATGTCTATGTTCGCCTCCTTGATACAGTAGCGCAGTTGTAGCCATTGATTTTGATATCCTTTCGTGTCTGGATCCACATTACATGCCTAGTTGCTTTGAAGTTGGCTATGCCCTAATACTGTGCGACCACTTCTGACGTCACTCACCAAGTGTTGGCGATGCTCTCCTGTAGGTCACTGTGATATCCTTTGAATATGGCTACATTCACCTTTCTGTTCTTGGGGTCTAAAGCGCACCCCAACTATGTGTATCGTGTTGCATGGAAAGAATTGGGTCTTGTGGAAAAGAATGAATACTTAGGTTTCTTTCATCTGATCAAGGCGATCAAGATGAGTAGCCATGAATAGTGAAATCATGTCCCCAGTTCCTGCACATCCTTGCAGTAGTCCAGGAATAGATTTAACAAATGCAGGGCCCAGCTGAGTGTGGTGCCCTCCGCAGATTGTGTTGCAGCTGCAAAAACCCTTAAAGGGATTCCCTCCTTGTGGAATTTCCTGAGTAATTTGAATGCCATAATATTTGTGGCCATTCTCGTCGCTGAGTCACTAATACGCTTGATTATGATTCCACGTGACCCCCTATTGGTACCATACTTTTTCTTCATTTCCTCGGCTAGTGCCTTCTCCTTCATCTTGTCCTCAAGGAACTATGTGGATTCCTCCCCTTGTGATGACAGCCCTGTGATGTATGAAATGAGCTCTACATCTATTGAGACGACCTGTTCCAACCATAGGTATCCTCAATGGGTGACTTCCATCAGCTTCTTGATGTAGTTGTTTACGTATTGGCCCCTCCCAAAGTGCAAGATGTCCAACAGGCCTAGAATCCCAATTTTGGCCAGTCCAACTGCCCATTGGAATGGTTGGTTAATTGGTTCTCCAAAGGGTCCTATACCAATAGTTTGTAGGTAAACTTTCTTGGCGAACTCTAGGAACGTGTTCATGTCTGTCACGTCATGGTATGAGTACCTCAATTTCTTCGCGTGGCCTAACATATTCCCTGCTATACATACCACTTCTAGAATGCACGGCAAGACAATGACTGTAGCGGCCTTCCTGCATGGTGACCTTGGTACTAGATGTTTGTCGTTTCACTGTGGTGGATGACTCAAGTTTCTAGCCTCCATTGTTCTCTCTTCTACATACTCATCTGGTCAGTCGGTGACATCTTCCACTATGCCCTCCTATGGTTGTTCTGATGTGGTTGTGTGTGACATTTCTGGTGCGGTCATTTCTTCCTGGTTCACGACTGTCCCATTAACTCTCGAGCCTTCTTCAGGGTTTTCGGGGTGTGAATGATTGAATGAGTCCTCATCCTATTGTCCTTGTCCCCCTTCTAGTACATCCATGTCCATTCCCACTGGTGATGTCTATTGGGTTTCCTCCACAATAGGTGTAGGGCTTCCTGGTGTCATATCGGGTGATGGGATTTCGTCCACATTGACGACTTTTGGAGGCTGAAGTGGTTGTTGTTAACTTCCCTGTGCTTGCGGTGGGGATTTGGCATTGCTTCGGGGTCATCTACCAGTTTGGTTTGGTTCTCCCTATTTGGGTGGTGCCATGGTGTTAAGGTTGTTGTCCGCCGAACATAGTGCAATCTATATCCTCTGCAAACTTCACTCTTAGCTATGTATACTCTATTGCTCTCTGATTTTCTTAATTTCTCAATAACCTCCCCAATATCGTGTACTAGATTATATAGGAATCGTGTCAATCTTCTCGGAGACATTATCCAATTTGTGTTTTAATTGAACCGGTGCATCCCGTGTACTTGCTATTGAATTCCCTTGTCATTTCCAGTTGGCATGATTAATGCGGTGTCTCGTCAGTCATTGTTTTTGTTTAAGTTTGATAGTCGTCGTCCGTTGGCAGTTATTTTCTGTATTCGTCTTTCCTTTTGTTTCTTCTTTCATGTTGTTTCCCACTTTGTAGTGACCATTTTCCTTTTCTCCGTTGTGATAGCATTTCCGAGTGTGTACACTCATTCTCTTCTCGGCGCACTGTGCATTTGTTGTTATCTTTTGTTGTCCGACGTGGTATCTCCTATGTTTTTTTCTTTTTAAGTGTCAGGAGGTCGACTATCCCTATACAACTTCAGTCAGCTCCCATTGATCATACCTATGAGTTATGTTCCTCCTAAATCCTTCAATTGTACAACTCCCTCGTCTGTGACAGTCTTTACGTCGTATGGTCCTAACCAATGCATTATGAGTTTTCTTGGGTGTTGAAGGGATTTACTATCGTACACTAAGACTAAGTATACTTCCTTGAAATCCTTTCTCTTGATATGTCTGTCATGCCAAGATTTGTCCCTTTCTTTCTATACTTCTTGGTGGAACCCTGCTAGAATCCTATCTTCCTCCATGATCATCAATTTTTTTAGCCTTTCCTGTACTACACCTCATTTTGTTGTGTTTGTAATTGTTGCTACACATAGACTAGGTACCAAAAATTCTAATGGCACCACAACTTCTTTTCCATATACCAATCTGAATTGTGTCTGTCCTGTCAATTTCTTGCATGTGGTCCTGTATTCCCACAATACTGCTGGTATATTCAAGTCCCAATCATCCCTACTTATGTTGCATATCTTCGTTAGTGCATTTTCAAGGATTTTATTAAAGGCTTCCACTGTTCCATTTTCTTGAGGATGATACAGTGTACTCTTTTCACGATGAACTTCAAATTCCTCAATCGTAGCCTTCATAGTACTATTAATAAACTGAGTGCCTTGGTCACTCATAAAAATCCTCGGGAAACCAAATCTAGTGATCACTTGCTCAAACAAGAAGTGTGTTTTTGTCTTTGCACTACAATATTTTACTGGTGTTGCTTATGCCCATCTTGTCAGGTATTTTTTCACAATGATAATGTACCTTGCTCCTACCCTTTTTGTTGGTGGGTTAATTGGTCCCACAAAATCTATTTCCCATTTTTCAAATACCTGCAAAGTTACTTGTGGTCACAGGGGCATCTCGTCCCTTCTATTTGGTTTACCAACCCTCTGACATACATCACATTTCTAACAGTAGTTCTTTGAGTCTCTGTGCATGGTCAGCCACCATAATCCTGCGTGCAATACCTTCTGTGTGGTAGCTTTTCGTGCATAATGTCCTCCTGTTATTCCCTCATGGGCTTCTGATAATATCCTTGGTCTTTCGTGTTCTAGCACACATCTTCTCAAGATGTTATCTACACCCATTTTCTATAAGTGTCTTGCAATTTACTAATAGTCGACAGCCTTGACTACCAAATTTTTCTTCTGCATAGTGTTGTATTCCTGTGGCGCATTCCCTGTACTCAAGTACTGTATGATGTCTGTAAAGTATTCATCGTCTATCTAGACTAAAAATATATGTGCGTCGGGAAATTTTTCCTCTAGATTCATGGGTTCCTCTCCGTTACTGATCCTTGACAGGTGATCAGGTCCTATGTTCAACTTTCCTGGTTTGACTATCACTTCAAAGTCAAATTCTTGAAACAACAATAACCATCTACAAATTCTCTCCCCCAAAACTAGCTTTTTGACGAGGTATTTGAGCACATAATGATCTGTGAACATCTTGAAATGTTTCCCCAATAAATAATCCCTGAATTTATGAAGCACGTAGACCATAGCTAAGCCTTCCCTCTCTGTGGTGTTGTAGTTTCGCTCTGATTCTCACAGTTTTCTGATAGCAAATTCTATCGGGTGGTCCAATTATCCTACTCTTGGTTGCGCTAGAATAGCTCCAAGTGCTATGGTCGATGCATCTACATGTACGTGGAATGTCTTTTCCCAATTTGGGAATACTAGTATTGGTGCGGTTACCATCTTCTCTTTCAAGGTATCTAAACCGTGCTGACAGTCCTCATTCCACTAGAACTTTGTGTCTTTCCTTAGCAATTTCTCCATTGGCACAGTGATCTACGCATACCCCTTTATAAATTTCCAATAGTATCCTATGTGTCCCAACGTTTCCTTCAATTGATGGATTGTTTTTGGTGGTGGCAGGTTAACAATTACTACAATCTTGGTAGGATCTACTAGCAAGCCTTTCTTGCATACTATATGACCCAATAGTATCCCAAAAGGTGTTCTAAATATGCACTTCTTTATATTTAATAATATACGACACTGCCTTCATCTTTCTAACATTAGCCGCAAGACCTCTACATGGTCTTTCAACAGGATATAGACTGTCCAATCATCCAGATATACCTCCAGGAACTGGTGGATTAATTCTTTAAATACAGCTATGACTACTCTGGAAAATATTGTTGGTGCATTCTTCAGTCCAAATGGCATGATTTTATACTGGTAGGATCCCCATTCCGTGGAAAAAGTGGTCTTGTATCTGTCTTCTGGTTCTATCTTGATCTAATGGTATCCTGAGAATCTGTCGGTGAATGAATAAGCTTCATGTCCTCCTACATTCTCCAAGACTTCATCTGTGAATGGGGTAGGGAACAGGTCATGTAGGCACACATCGTTCAACTTCCTCAAGTCGACACATATTCTTATCCCCCCTTGTTTCTTCTCATGAACTACCATCGGTCTTATCCATTCCGATTATTCTACAGGTTCTATGATTCCAACCTCCAACATCCTATCAATCTTAGCTTTGAATTTTTTCTTATATATCAGGTTTAGTCTGTATGGTCGTTGTCTAATTGGTCTTGCCTCAGTTCTGAGCGATATCTTCATTTCGCATAGATCTCCTACTATGCCTTTCATTTCTATGAACATTGTTGGGAATAGGTTGTTGTACTTGTGCAGTAACTTTGTTAAACTTTCCCCTGTTTGCTCATCCCAATAGTCTCCAATGCTGGCCATTTTAGGATTCTCAACTGTCCCAATGTTGACTTTATTCACCTTGATCGACACAACAATCACTTATGATTCTAGAGTTGGACCTTCCACTTCTCTCTCGCCTTCAACTTCCTCAATCTGAATATCGCGCGGGTCATCTTCATCTAGTGATTCTTCCTGCACATGGTAGAATGATAGTAGTTCTTTCACTGTCTATCTATTTTTTTGTTGGTCTTCTGTCATAAGTTGAACTTTTGGTTCCTTCATGAATATCACCCCTCTGTTTTGTTTAAGTGTTTCGTCTATGTTGGGGTTCTCATGCTCAAATGAGAAAGTGACTGTAAAGTTCTATTGTAATATTGTCCAGCTCGTAGTTCCTCTGTGCAGTTCTTGGTTTGTATACCAGTTTGTTGGGATTCCCTCTAATGTGTGCATGAAATGGTGAGGCCATTCCTCTAGTGGTGTCATTTTCCATAGCACTCTGCACTTCTCCAAGTGTTCTGTTGGTGCCCCCTGTCCATCATATTTATGTTGTTGGTTGCTTCCTTGTTTTGCACCAAACCTAATGCGCAATAATCACTTACATTGGTACTGGTCCTTGACTTTTTCTTTGTGCACACCCCACATTCTCGCAGGTGTTGCCTTGAGTGTTATATCTAGGGCTAGGAATCTTTGATTTTCTAACACTTCATCTTCGTACTTAGTTAAGAATGCTTCTAGGTCATTCAACCCATGGAAGCTGGGAGGTTCCCTTATCTCCGTACCTACCCATCTTGTTTTGCAGTCTATTCTTGCGCATATCCTTGTGGAGACCTCGTGTAACCTCTGTTGCCAATTTTCTAAGCCCATATCTGAGTCTGACGCACATGAGGTGATTCTTCACCAACTAAGTACCCCATCTGTAGTTGAGTTTACATAATATTCATCTTGTACAGTTGTTTTGTACAAGTGGTTAATTTCCTCTAGGTCCAAGCAAGTAGGCTCTACGAACCTTTCCCCTTCTGATGGGTCCAATGGCGCAATGACTATGTATTCTCCTGACTCGAAGGTCATCTTCCTCATCTTCAAGTTGATTATGGCCTAGTTATCAAATGCCCAATCCAAGCCAATCAATTTTGGATAAGGTGTTGTGCCATCCACTCTCTTGATTACTTCAAAGTTGGCTTTAGTCCGCACTCCATCCAGGTCTACTATTACTCCTTTTAGTCTTCCAATTGGTAGAACTCTATGTTGATTTTCTAGTTTCAGTTGAACCGATGAATATCCTAATGTGGGCTCCCCCATACATTTCCATGTCTTCTTGGGTAATACATTAACTTCGGATCCTAAATCTAGTATGATATCTCCCATGTTAAAATCTCCAATGTTAGTGTTCATCCTGATCTTCCTACTTGTTCTCCTCCTTGTATCTAGGTGATTGACTTTTTTTTGTTCTAACTTTCCTTTTGCTTCTATGCTACATCTTTCTAGCATATTTTGTAATACTTTAACAAAGGATGGATCATTTAGCAGTCTAATACAGGATTGTAAAAAAACCTTAATGGTACTTACTTGTCCCATGGGCTATGTTCCTTTAGTGTAATCCAACTATGGAGGCATCTCGTACTCTGGTACTTACTTACTATGTTGCGTGGTTGATGTCAATGCAATGGCTGGCTTCATAAATTCTTGTTTGGATTGCTTGAATATCTCCTTCTCATTCTACGCCTCAAATTTTTTCCTTGGTTCAGCATTCTTCTTCACCCATAGGTATTGTGATGGCTCTTGTCGTACTACGTCATTTCCTATTGTAGCTCCTTCCCATGTAACTATGTTGATTTTTCTTCCTTCATCCCTAGCTTCTAATGAAATCCACTGAACATTCTAATTGTTCTAATTTCTCTTCTCCTGGATCTTCCCTAATACTATTGGGCATTCTTCTGTGTCATGATCTGATACGCGACAATACATGCAGGTTGTTGGTGGAGGTAGACATTCTCTTGCATAGTGTCTTCATTGTTGACAATTGTGACATACCACTGGTCCTCTACCTCTTCCAAAGCCTCCTGTTTCTCTTCCTCTTCCTCTGTAGCCAGCTCGATCCCCTCTGCATTATACTAAGGTGCCTAGTTATACTGCACAGTATTATATTATGGCTGCACAGTATTATACTCTAGTTGCACAGTGTTGTATGGTTGTTGCGCAGTGTTATACTATTTTTGTGCAGTGTTGTACGGGGCTAGTACTTGATTAAACTGGGGTGCGGCTTCCCCGATCATCATTTCTTCTTGCACCCTGTTGAGGAAAATATATGAAATGATCTTACTTAAGCATTTTCAGACTTTACTTGGCTAAATCAAAGTAGACGAGAATATCAACCTATGTTTATAGCCAACAAAAATAACATCCTAACTCACAAGTATGAATTATGAGTGCTTAGGCTAGTCTTTTATCAACAAAAAGCTTATTGGAAATTCACTTTTTATGTAATTTTCCGAATATAATAGTTGCTGAAATAAATGTAAGAACATAAGTAAAGATGCCAAGATGATAATCAAGACAAATGAGACATAAAGCAATCCTTTATTTCATTCCAATTCACTAAAGAATCATTTTCCTTACAAAATCTCATATAGAAATCTTGGACCAAAGTCAAACTTAGACATCCCCGATGGAACATACAAAAAGACCTCTGACAGAAAACTAAAATTGAACTCTAAAAGTTGGATCAGCTTGCCATAGGTTTTTGCCCACTCGACTCTGCAAAATAGCCTTTATCAGTCATGAAAACTAATTCACAAACAGACAAGTCTACACAGACTATCAAAGATAGATCAACACCTCTGAAAAACAAGTGTCTGAATGATTTGATTCAACCCTGAATATTGTTGTATACAATAAGACCATTCTATCATAAAAGATAATTAGGCTTGTGATGAATATATGAATGAATGAAAACTGAACTATCTCAACATAAACTCAAAGATCAAACCTTAGCATGCTTCTGCTTCTATCCTCCTCTTGTTCCTCCATTTCCCTTTGCTTTTAAAAAATTATAATTGGTTGAAGTAGTTGAACCAACTCATTAGTTAATTTAATTAAAAGACTCAACCAACTTTAGTTAGGGGTAAGAGTAATAATAATAAGGGTCATAAATAAATAATAACTAGTAGGTGGGACCCCTTTTGACTCCCTTTAGTTTATAACAATCATGATAATCATAACATAACCATTAGTTAAGAAAAACACACCTCCTTGTGACTCCCATTAACATATTTACTTTTGGCAAATTTTAGCTCATGAAATTTGAAATTAACTCAAAAATAATACTCATATATACAAAATAAACATGATGTCCAAAGATCCCTAAAGTCAATTGTCATAAAACAATAGATAAAATGAACTCAAAATCTATATTTCCCATTCTGCGATGCAATCGTTCCTTGATTGCTACTGTCAACTCTTGATTTTCCTGAATTTTCCTTTGGCTGTGCAGAGCCTTTAGGCCCAATATCATTGATCATGTGGGAACAATCGTCCCTCAAATGCATCCGGGAAGACACGGATTTGTCAGAGCAATTGGAGGGTGAGGAAGGGGCAGTAGTGGCTTTTCATTTATCAACAGCATGGTGGGCCTCAACTTTCAGTCTCTTGCTAACATGGGAGGATTGCACTGGCGAGTGGTCAGGGGAAGCTTGGGAAATGGGGTTAATAAGCGGAGGAGCAGGCAAGGACTAGTTGGGCCAGCAACGATGTTGGGAGACTGTCAGGTGGACAATCTTCTGCCATCCATCATTTTCAAGGACCTCAGGTTGTAATGAGACATGAGGAGGTATAGGGATATTGGGGGCTTGTGAGGCTTGGAAAGGAGGCCTTTCAGGCCTAGGTTGGACTATTCCCTACCGAATCCAATTGAAGAATCTAGCATGAAACAATTGGGCAAGATCTTGTGAATCAACATCAAAATGTATGGAGAACCTAGGCCTTCTTGGACCTTGGTTCCAATTACCTCTACCTTTGTTTGCTCAGCCATGGCTACCTCGACTGAAAAAACTCATCTTGCATGTGTGATCAATTAGAAAATTGTCTTTTAAATAACCATACATGACAACTCTTAAAAATATGAAATCGATTTGGCTCAGTAATGTATCAAACTCATGCAATCCAATCCATACAAATTGTTTTACTATTAATCAATGAGCAAGGGGGTGAAAACAAGGTTCTGGGATATGTGAGTGGTTTGTATTGAGAGAAAATATGATATAATGAGGGGGGGAAAGACATGGTCACTGCTCATTGACAACAACAATCAACTAAAAATAAAACCAATAAGACATCATTGTAATCTACACAAGACACTGCCACTTTCACATCTTTAACACCGGAATTCTCTTGACTGTAATCAATCTCAGAACATGGAGTGAAAAATGAAATGCGAAGGTGATGCAATTTGTAATTAGCAGAAAATGAAATCATGGAAGGGAAGGAGAATGATTACTATTCATTAAATTAATTAAGTGATCCATAAAACATTTTGCAGTAAAAATAGATGAATCAACCAACAATCATCATGAACAAATAATAATTACTGTGTACATAACTAGTTCACTGTCCAAAATCAAATATCCAATACAGTGCCATCACAAGACAGTATGCATTCTGTAAAGGGATCATGTTTCTTTCATTCATATACTTTGGAACTTATAACAGTAACCATTCCACTCTGTTAACTATCAAAATCGACCACTGCCCATGCACTTCTTCAATCTACAACTACACTCAAAAGTCATGTTTTCAAATTAACAATGAAGTCACTATCACTGCAATCGGGCCTATCAAAATGCAATGATATTCATTAACACATATAGGAAATAACCAAATAACCAAGATCAAATTGCAACACCTGAATTGATATTTAAACATACAACCAATAGCGACCATTTAGACACATGCTATACACAGGGTAATTTGCCCAAGCAATGTAATTTTGCCACTGTAAAAAAAAAATTATGTGTGACTTAAAAATTGGGCCATCCATCCAACACAATGAGGTCTCGACAACATGCCCTTCTTAACAAATGATTGATTGCAACAAATAAGCATGCTTAAAATCCTGTGAAACCCACGCTGTCCATACTATACACAGTCTGCAACCGCCAAACACCACGATGCAACATCTCCAAAAATATAGTCACAGTAATAACTCAATCAATCTAACACAATATTACTTTGATTTAGTCCAACTATGATCGACTATGTTGTGCAAACTCAGGCTTATACAATCAAACAATCATAAGGATATAGTCATCTGGTTCAATAATCATTCGGCCCCAAAAGAAAACCACGAATATCATGACCATCATTTCAATGTGCAAAATACCATCCACACAACGCGACATGCGTTAGAAACGTCAAGCATTTGCAACCAATGTCAACTAGACATCAAAATAATCATTAGTGCAAATATCGGTGATTGTGTATCAACCAATAATTCGCCATTGCCATAAAAAAAAAATAATTAATCAACCTAATAAGTTGTGACAACAACGCCTAACCATGCATCGATTCAAATTAGGGCAGTGGCCCTTTCCATTAAATAATATTGAGTAATAAAGAGAGCGACTGTGTGTACTTTGAAAGTGCAATCGACAATGTAGGGTTTACCACTATTATAACAGAGGCAGTGACTATATACCAACCAAACAACTATCACACGACCAACTGGGCGAGCCTATATTTGAACTAGTCAACAATTATACAACCATCCAACAATAACCAAGTAGTAAACCCAAGAGGCCAGGCTGGTCTTCTCTATCAACCTTCAGACAGGAGGGCCAAGGTTTGTTCCATAGCCAACATAGGGAGAGTAGAGCCACTCTTATAATGGTGAAAACCTGAGGCCAACGGTGTATACACAGAGGGACTCATTTGTGGACAGGTAACACATCCATGATAGGAGGCCACAATAGAAGGTGAAGCTTTAATCCGGCCTGGAAATGTTATTTAACGCAGGTAGGGTATAACCCTCGTGTTCTTCGAGCGAGAAATCCTAGCACAGAGATGAAGACAAGGCCGAGGAAGAACAAGAACCTCATTTTGTGATCCCTAGTGGTGGAATCAACCAATGCCCAAGTGAATAAAACACAATGACGTAGAATGCCTTCAACCATTAAACCCATAAAAGCCAAAGAATGGATTTAGTGACAAAAGTGTGAAGATAGCTATCCACCCAAGACCAAACAAAAACCCTCCAACTAAACCAGCCAGGATAACAGAGAGTTACCACCCAGGATGACCAATAACTTCTACGAATTCAATATCATGGCAAGAAGAACCATTTATTTCAAGAACACAAATTTACCAGTTGCAATACTTAGGAAAATACAAACCAATACACTTGAGCCAGTAATCATTTCATAACCAGAGTAGAGTCACGAATGGCCAAAAAAAGAATATACCTATAATCGAATTCCTTAAAACACAAGTTGGTCGAGCGATTTCTCTCTGCTAAGAATTCATAGCATAACCACAACAGCAAGATTGAACAATAGCTCGACTAGGGTCACAGCTAACAGGAGGGGTAAAAGTGGCGTGCAGTAAATTCACGTCACCTCCACCCACAATTAATTTACTCATCAGTACATGCCAACTAGATCTTAATTAACACCATTAATTTAACTCTGCGTTGAAATCTGCACATATTTCTTTCCAAATACATTCTCCACATCATATATCCAATTCCTTATTATATAACTCAAACAAAATCGCATAACCATTAACGCCCATTACCTTGTCAAATGAGCCATCGACATTCAATCTATCCAAATATATCATATGTATATCGACCACATAATTCATTTAATCATTGCATAACCATTAGCACTATCACCTTGCCAAATGCGCCACCAACATTTCACACCATATGTGTATTAAACTTATAATTCAATCACAATTTCATAACCATTTATTTGTTAGCTAAGATTTAGCAATAATTGTTAAGTCTTTCATGCATGTAGTATAGTTTAGGATAGCTTTAAAATCTTCCCCTTGCAATTGTTTCTCATTTCGTTCAAAATGTTTGCATGTAGTATTGCAGAACTAGGTCCCTTTTCTTTGCATTTGTTATAGTATTTTTCCTTTCTCAAAAATGCCCTTCATGTAATTTCACTAACATGCTTGTTATGCAGGTGCAAGAAGAACAAATAGCAATGATATTATAGAATAGCACAGGCTGTAGTAACATAAGGAATCAATGATTCATAAACTTAACCATAGACAATAACAAAAGATCTCATCAACCATGTAAACCCTGTCTCACATTACCATAACATAAAAAATGAACATATCTAATCTTCCATAGTTCAAGGGGGTCCCACCTACTAGTATTATTTAGTTTTTTTTTTTATAATAATAGGCATTAGCAACACTTTGCGGGAAAAACTTCATTGACAATTTTAATCGTCAACAAACTGAGGACTCCACAGGAAAAATTGTTCCCAACATATTTAGAACTCGGAACTCATGGTTTCACAGACCAAGAACAATAAATTTAGAAGACGTAACTAGAATAATTATGCAACAGGGGGAAGTGAGCGGATTTAATGTAAAGATGACCGAGAAATTGGGAATAATTGATGAAAAGTGTTAAGTATGAGGGGTTTTTAACATTGTATGAATAATCATTCAACTGGAATATCCTCTTAACTTTCAAGGAGGAAAACTTATAGACTTTCTCTTAAGATCTCAATGGATGAAGAAATGGCAAGAAGAAGCAGGAAATAACCAATTCCCTGTAAGACAATAGTGGAAATATGTAACAATTCAAAGGCCCTTCAAAGGAGACATCATGACAATTGTGTAATCTTGATTATTATCGGCTAAAAATGCTTTGCAAGAGTGTCACTGTGGCAGAATTGATCCAACATCCTATCTTGACCAAACACTAAAAGATGATAAGGAAAAAAATCACAACAAAAGTAATAATGCAGAAATTAAAATAGCAATAATAAAGACATAATTGAACGCAGCAAGGAACAAAAACTTAACTCAAAAGGAAGAATCAAAGTACTATAAGCATAGGGAAAAAAAACACAAAAATTAAAAGCAGAGCTAGGCTACTAGTATACAGAAATCCAATCAGCATTCAAACTTTTCACGTTGGCCCCTCACAATACTTCAAGCGAGGACTGTTAGTGTTGTAGGAAAACAATTGCCTCTGTAATTTCCCTAAAATGTATGAATTAGTGTCCAAGACAAAAGTAATTTGGAATGGACCCAACACTTGGAACTCTGATCTAATTATCAGTCCCTTGACGCACATGATTAAATCATCAAGATAAGCATGGAGATTGACCAATTCATTAAAAGTTGTGTGTATAGGCCCTTTAAAGGCGGTAATTTCATCAAGTAAGCTAGAAGGAAGGCATTTGTAAAGCATAGTATCATGATTAGTAGGAAAAGTGGTTTTGTGACCATTTTCCCCTTTTACTTTGATTTTTTTGTAACCCAACAAACTGTCAAGTAAGGGCCTTAACTGTGACTCTACAACCTGTTGCAAAAATATTCCCACATTGAGAGGAGGGAAGGGATTTATCATAATCGCTTGCCTGAAGGTTCAAAGACTAATACAGTTTCTAATATTATCAGTGGTCCTTGAGGACAATTCCTCATTTGAAACCCAGTCAGGGTGGACTAAAAAAAACATTCCAACCCTTAAGAAATCTCTCAACTCCCTTCAAAAGGGTATTTCCAGTGTAGAATTAACAAGATCTTGTTTTTTCCCAACTAGTTTCATAATATGTTGAACAAGATTAGGATCAAAACCACGAAGATCCTCATAAGGCCAAGAAAAAAAAATTGAGATTCACCGAGTAGCCCAGTGGACCCCATCTCTTTTCTAACAAAACATTGGACATTTATTTTAATATCCGTTGAAAATTCAGGTGTCCTAATGTTCAGGAGGATGGTTTCAACCACCTTCTTTTGTAACACCTCTTATTTCTATTTTTCTTTGTTTCCTACAACACTCAATGAACACGAACTCTCAAGAGGAGTCAAGCCCTCAAGAATATCATTATTTTCTGTGGATATAATCTCCTCGGGCTTAATAGGTTCATTTTGAATGACAAAACAAATGCTCTGATCATTAGGAATGGCCTTCCAATATCCTTCCTTTGAAGGAATGTATGGATGATGTAGAGATTGAAAAGCGCAATCAGACCTATGAGGAAAGATTTGTTGAGTAGGAGAGGATGCAAAGACAACTAACTGATCAACCATTGAATTCAACTCATTCTTAACATGAGTGATGTTGAAAGATAGAAGGTTCAAGACAAGTGCCCAAATAGTTTGGGAGTATTGTTCCATCAGCTTGTCGCTAGGAGAGCATGTCTTATGTATCAGGTTCACAACAAGCTCAGAATTTCCGAAAACTAAAAGGTGACCACAACCAAGATTAACGGCGTTCTCAATGCCTAATAATAGAGCTTCAAATTTAGTGACATTGTTTGTACAAGCAAACTCCAACCTGTATGACAGATTATGATTTTTCCTGCAGGGGAAACCAAGATAATACCAACCCCGTTACCTTCATAAGAGTATGAACCACTAAAGTGAATATGCCATAAATCATCATCTAAATCAATTCTTTCCAAAGGAATATTATCCTCTTCAACAAAGATGGAATACAGTCCTAGGTCTTCTTCGATATAGTTTATTCTAGATTGTGGAACATTCTCTATGTAGGGTGAAATTCTTCCTTCTCTAAGGACTATATTATTCTTACCATTCTAAGGAATGGATATACACCTGTTGTAAGAGGTATACACCTGTTAGGGCTTGCCAATCTCTTCCCAAGATAATTGAGTAATTTCTTACAGGCATGTCAATCACCTTAATGTTGAGAGTTGTCCTTATCTCAGGATGAGAGCATAAAACCAAGGTTACATCCTTAATCTCGCCTATGGTTGTTTGTTACAAACTATTATAGGAGATCATGCTTCTGGCATTTTCATTTGTACAAGACAAGCCTAGATCCTCCATAATAATCTTTGATATCACACTTGGGACCAAGCCACCATCGATGAGGCAACAATGGCCAATCTTATCCATGATCTTTACAGAAATATAAAAAGGGTTTTTTTTTATAGGGTATCTAAATTTATGTACACCTACTTTATTTACAGAAGAATCCTCTTTGTCTACCTCTTCGGAAAGATTGTCTACAACGGAAGATTTTCCTTCCATGAATAGTTTCAGATGCATCTGTTGTTCAGGGACAACAACCATGTCTAGGAGGGTTGCATTTGCCTTGATATTGGCCAACTGATTCGAGATATTATAGTTGGAAGAGGGGAGAGGGTGGGTGATTCGTTGACTCTCAAGAATTTTAGGAACCTGAGGCATAGCAATGGTTGAAGATGAGCTTGGGCTAGAAGAACTACGAGGAGGGTCAAATTTACCCTTGGGAGCATAGGCTTTGTTCCCATTATTAACAACCATGACATCCTCCAGCTCCTCAAAGTCTAGGACAACGATAGTAGCTTCTGGTCTCTTACCAAAGATCTTATCTCTGACACTCTTCTTTACTTCACATGTGTTTTCTTCGTGGTGCTCCTCACAAAATTTACACCAACTCTGAGGCAGGATAGCTTTAGGATGAAAATTGTTTTCAACTGGATTTCTAAAAAGGGGTGCAGAAGAGGATGAAGCTACAGGGGTGAGAGGGGAAACAATACCCTTCTTCTCAAATGCTATCATACGACGATTCATGTCTTGTACTAGCTGTAAGAGGGTGTACATGTATGTTTGTCTAACTGATTCTCCCCGGGCAAGACTAGTTCTTTCAAGTGGTTCTTCATACTCTGAGCAAGTATGAAGAGCATATCCAAGATTATCAATGGCTTTCTCCTCAAGACTATGATGGTAGGGAGAAGGCAATGCATTATAGTAATGCATGAAAGCGGCTTGGTTCTAGGGGCGGATAAGTTCAGGGATTTGATTGTACAACTTGGTGAAATGAAAGTTGAAAGACTTGATGGTCTCGCCATCTTTATAAGTAATGTTATTGTATTCCCTTAACTTCTCGACAGGGCTTTTAGATTGCCCATAAGTGTATTGGAACCAATATATCAACTCCTTCCAAATAGACAGAATATTAGGAGGAAGGTCAAAGAAGTCGGTCGTAGCCTTTCCTTCCAAGGAATTGACGAACAAGCACATGCAGGTGTCATTGTCGTTGGCCCCTATGTTATGACAAGCATTAGAAAATGCCACTAGGTGTTCATTGGTACTGGCGGTGTTATTCCCTAAAAAATTAGGCAGGTTCTCTTTAAACTTTGGAAGTGGACGAGTAGCAAGTGCTAGGTTAAGAGGAGAGGACACATGGCATGGTGTGGTTGTGGTGTCTTCTTTGAACTGAAAAAGTCCATACTTTTTGATGACTTTGGTGGGAATTGTAGTAGATTGGACAAGGATATGGTGGCTATATAAGCTACCAATCATTGATGATGATTAATATTGAGAATATGAAGCACTTCCAATGCCACCAAAGCCTCCACTAGATGCCATCCTGTGGGTGATAGGTGAGGGAAAGAAAGACGAGCTGGATGAATCGGATAAATTCCTCCTTAGAGAACTTTGTTGGACAGGTAGCACTATGTTTCTTCTTCCTATTTCAGAAATAGGATTGATTTCAAGTGACAAGCCTCTTCTTCTTCTAGAAACACAAGAATCTAAGAACATGAAAGAAAGGCCAAAACAGAAGAAATGAAAGGTTACTGTTGATTTATTGGCTACCTATGTCTAGCTTCCAATTGTTCTTGAACACTAATATCTGGTTCAATTGCTGCCCAAGAACAGTTAAGCTCAGCATGGGTCCTGGTTGTGTCTATAATAGTATGAAACAATTTCAAAGCAATGTTGGTCTGGTCTTGGAGACCGGGCTCAAGATTGGGCTACCTTGCAACAGGAACAATCATTAATAGTAAAACATTCAAAGAATCAATTTCAGAAAAGAAAGATGTATTGATGAGAAATCGAATATAAAAATTAACCGGAGAGATATCAAGGATCTCCCCAGTATGGTCGCCAAATAAATGTCGAGGAAAAGATATGAAATGATCTTACTCAAGCATTTTCAGACTTTACTTGGCTAAAGCAAAGTAGATGGGAATATCACCCTATGTTTATAGCCAACAAAAATAACATCCTAACTCACAAGTATTAATTACGAGTGCTTAGGCTAGTCTTTTATCAACAAAAAGCTTGTTGGAAATTCACTTTTTATGTAATTTTCTGAATATAACAGTTGTTGAAATAAATGTAAGAACATAAGTAAAGACACCAAGATGATAATCAAGATAGATGAGACATAAAGAAATCCTTTATTTCATTCAAATTCACCAAAGAGTCATTTTCTTTACAAAATCTCATACAGAAATCTTGGACCAAAGTCAAACTTAGACATCCCCGATGGAACATACAAAAGGACCTCTGATAGAAAACCAAAGCTGAACTCTAAAAGCTAGATCAACTTGCCATAGATTGTTGCCCACTCAACTCTACACAATAGCCTTTATCAGCCATGAAAACTAATTCACAAACAGACAAGTCTACATAGACTATCAAAGATAGATCAACACCTCTGAAAAACAAGTGTCTGAATGATTTGATTCAACCCTGAATATTGTTGTCTACAATAAGACCCTGCGATCATAAAAGAGAATTAGGCTTGTGATGAATATATGAGTGAATGAAAACTGAACTATCTCAACATAAACTCAAAGATCAAACCTTAGCATGCTTCTGCTTCTATCCTCCTCTTGTTCCTCCCTTTCCCTTTGCTTTTAACAAATTAGAATTGGTTGAAGTAGTTGAACCAACTCATTATTTAATTTGATTAAAAGACTCAACTAACTTTAGTTAGGGGGAAGAGTAATAATAATAAGGGTCATAAATAAATAATAACTAGTAGGTGGTACCCCTTGTGACTCCCTTTAGTTCATAACAATCATGATAATCATAACATAACCATTAGTTAAGAAAAACACACCTCCTTGTGACTCCCATTAACATATTTACTTTTGGCAAATTTTAGCTCATGAAATTTGAAATTATCTCAAAAATAATACTCATATATCCAAAATAAAACATGATGTCCAAAGATCCCTGAAGTCAACTGTCATAAAACAATAGATATAATAAACTCAAAATCCATATTTCCTAGTCTGCGATGCAACCCTTCCTTGATTGTTGTTGTCACCTCTTGATTTCCCTGAATTTTCCTTTGGCTGTGCAGAGCCTTTAGTCCTAATCTCGCTGATCACATGGGAACAATCGTCCCTCAAATGCATCCTGGAAGACACGGATTTGTCAGAGCCATTGGAGGGTGAGGAAGGGGCAGCAGTGGCTTTTCCTTTATCAAGGGCATGGTGGGACTCAATTTTCAATCTCTTGCTAGCATGGGAGGATTTCACTGGCAAGTGGTCAGGGGAAGCTTGGGCAATGGGGTTAATAGGCGGAGGAGCAAGCAAGGACACGTTGGGCCAGCCATGATGTTGGGAGACTCTCGGGTGGACAATCTCATGCCATCCATCATTTTCGGGGACCTTGGGTTGTAATGAGACATGAGGAGGTACAGGGATACCAGGGGCTTGTGGGGATTGGAAAGGATCCCTTTCAGGCCTAGGTTGGACTATTCCCTTCCCAATCAAATTGAAGAATCTGGCATGAAACAATTGGCCAAGCTCTTGTGAATCAACGTCAAAATGTATGGAGAACCTGTGCCTTCTTGGGCCTCGATTCCAATTACCATTACCTCTGTTCCTCAGCCATGGCTACCTCAACTGAAAAAACTCATCTTGCATGTGTGATCGATTAGCATATAGTCTTTTAAATAACCATACATGACAACTCTTAAAAATATGAAATAGATTTGGCTCGACAATGTATCAGACTCATGCAATCGAATCCATAGAAATTGTTTTACTGTTAATCAATGAGCAGGGGGGTGAAAATAGGGTTCTGGGATATGTGAGGGGTTTGTATTGAGCAAAAATATGATATAATGAGGGGGGGAAAGACATGGTCACTGCTCAATGACAAAAATAAACAACTGAAAAGAAAACCAATAAGACATCACTGCAATCCACACAAGACACTTCCACTTTCATAGCTTTAACACTGAAATTGTCTTGACTGTAATCAATCTCAGACCAGGGAGTAAAAAATGAAATGGGAAGGTGATGGTATTTGTAATTAGCATAAAATGAAATCATGGAAGGGAAGGAGAACGATTATTGTTCATGAAATTAATTAAGTGACCCATAAAACATTTTGCAGTAAAAATAGATAAATCAACCAACAATCATCATGACCAGGGATGATTTTAAGGATGGAAATTTATTTTAAAATGTAGAAACCTTAAGGAAACTTAATAATCCTTCATATGACAACTATAAATGTTTGGCGATATTTTTGTAAAAATATTCAAATTTCTAAGGATTTTATATAATGTGTATAAAATTTTGGCGATTTTAAGGTAAAATAATTTTATCCTATAGAATTTGGGTGAATCATTTTTAGAATAGTGAATTGTTTTTTGGGAAAACCCAGGGAATATTAGCCCATGAGCAAATTTTAGCCCCTAAAATCATTCATGATCATGACCAAATAATAATTACTGTGTACTTAACTAGTTCACTGTCCAAAATCAAATATCCAATATAGTGCCATCACAAGACAGTATGCATTTTGTAAACAGATCATGCTTCTTTCATTCATATACTTTGAAACTTATAACAGTAACCATTCCACTCTATTAACCATCAAAATTGACCACTGCCCATGCACTTCTTCAATCTACAACTACACTCAAAAGTCATGTTTTCAAATTAATAATGAAGTAACTATCACTGCAATTGGGCCTATCAAAATGAAATGATATTCATTAACATATATAGGCAGTAACCAAATAACCAAGATCAAATTGGAACACCCGAATTGATATTTAAACATACAACCAACAACCACCATTTAGACACAAGCTATACACAAGGTAATTCACCCAGGCAATGTAATTATGTCGCTGTAAAAAAAACAATTCAGTGTGACTTAAAAACTAGGCCATCCATCCAACACAATGAAGTTTCAACAACATGCCCTTCTTAACAAATGATCGATTGCAACAAATAAACATGCTTAAAACCCTGTGAAACCCACGTTGTCCATACTATACATAGTGCACAACCGCCAAACACCACGATGCAACATCTCCAAATAGATAGTCACAATAATAACTCAATCAATCTAACACAGTATTACTTTGATTTAGTCCAACTATGATTGACTATACTATGCAAACTCAGGCTTATACAATCAAACAATCATAAGGATACAGTCATTCGGTTCAATAATCATTCGGCCCCAAAAGAAAACCACGATTATCATGACTATCATTTCAATGTGCAAAATACCATCCACACAATGTGACATGAATGAGAAATGTCAAGCATTTGCAACCAATGTCAGCTAGACATCCAAATAATCATTAGTGCAAATACCAGTTACTTTGTATCAACCAACAATTTCCCACTGTCATAAAAAAAAAAAATCAATCAACCTAACAAGTTGTGAAAACAACACCTAACCACGCATCAATTCGAATTTGGGTATTGGCCCTTTCCATTAAATAATACTGAGCTATAAAGAGAGATATTGTGTGTACTTTGAAAGTGCAATCGGAAATGTAGGGTTTATCACTATTATAATAGAGGCATTGACTATATACCAACCAACACGACTATCTTACGACCAACTAGGCCAGCCTATATTCGAACTAGTCAACAATTATACAACCATCGAACAATAGCCAAGTAGTAAACCTAAGAAGCCAGGTTGGTCTTCTCTATCAACCTTTAGATAGGAGGGCCAAGGTTTTCTCCGTAGCCAACACAGGGAGACTAGAGCCACTCTTATAATGGTGAAAACCCAATGCCAACAGTGTATACACAGAGAGACTCATTTGTGGACAGGTAACAAATCCATGACAAGGGGCCACAATAGAAGGTGAAGCTTTAATTCAGCCTAGAAATGTTATTTAATTCACGTAAGGTATAACCCTCATGTTCTTCGAGCGATCAATCATATCACAGAGATGAAGAAAGGGCCGAGGAAGAACAGGAACCTCATTTCGTGACCCCTAGTGATGCAATCAACCAATGCCCAAGCAAATAAAACACAGTGACACGGAATGCCTTCAACCATTAAACCCATAAAATCCAAAGAATGGATTTAGTGAAAAAAGTGTGAAGATAACTATCCACCCAAGACCAAACAAAAACCCTCCAACTAAACCAGCCAGGATAACAGAGAGTTACCACTCAGGATGACCAATAACTTCTACGAATTCAATATCATGGTAGGAAGAACCATTTATTTCAAGAACACAAATTTACCAGTTGAAATACTTAGCAAAACACAAACCAATACACCTAAGCGAGTAATCATTTCATAACCAGAGCAGAGTCATGAATGGCCAAAAAAAGAACATACCTGTAATCGAATTCCTTAAAACACAAGCTAGTCGAGTGGTTCCTCTCTGCTAAGAATTCAGAGAATAACCACAATAGTAAGATCGAATAATAGCCTGACTAGGGTGGTGGCTAACAGGAGGGGTAAAGGTGATGTGCAGTAAATGCACGTCGCCTCCACCCACAATTCATTTACTCATCGGTACATGCCAAACATATCTTAGTTAACACCATTAATTTAACTTTGCATTGGAATATGCACATATTACTTGCCAAATGCGTTCTCCACATCATATATCCAATTCCTTATTATATAACTCAAACAAAATCGCATAACCATTAACGCCCATTACCTTGTCAAATGAGCCACCAACGTTCAATCTATCCAAATATACCATATTTATATCAACCACATAATTCAATTAATCATTGCATAACCATTAGCGCTATCACCTTGCTAAATGCGCCACCAACATTTCACACCATATGTGTATTAGACACATAATTCAATCACAATTTCATAACCATTTACTTGTTAACTAGGATTTAGCAATAATTGTTAAGTCTTTCATGCATGTAGTATAGTTTAGGATAGCTTTAAAATCTTCCCCTTGCAATTGTTTCTCATTTCCTTCAAAATGTTCGCATGTAGTATTGCAAAACTAGGTCCCTTTTCTTTGCATTTGTTATAGTATTTTGCCTTTCTCAAAACTGCCCTTCATGTAATTTCACTAACATGTTTGTTGCTCAGGTGTGAGAAGAACGGATAGCAATGATATTAAAGAATAGAACAGGCTGTAGTAACATAAGGAATCAGTGATTCATAAACTTAACCATAGCCAATAACAAAAGATCTCATCAACCATGTAAACCCTATCGCACATTAGCATAAATTAAAAAATGAACAGATCTGATCTTCAATAGTTCAAGGGGGTCCCACATTCTAGTATTATTTAGTTTTTTTTCTTATAATAATAGGCTTTAGCAACACTTTACGGGAAAAACTTCATTGACAATTTTAATCGACAACACACCCTATATGCATTTGATGTTCTTTTCCTCATCAAGTCCATGGTTTTGCAATCTTTGTCATCATGTCCTACTGACCTACAAAAGATACAATACGATCTCTTCTGTACTGTCTAGTACTTCTACATCATTGGGCAGTGGTATGGATCGTGACCCTGTTTCTTACAAATCTCGCACCATAGTCCTCTTGTTTGTAATGGATTTGGAATTCATGTTGCCATGTACTGCGCGAATGTTGGACATTCTTTCTTATGGTGTCTTTATGTCCTACATGTCGTACACCAAATGACTTCTCTTTTGTCCTTGTTCTTGTTCTGGTTTATCTGGAATGTTAAGTTCTTCAAATCCTCCTTTATATCCTCGATGGATGGATCTGTCTTCTGATATTGGTTCTCTTCCAGTTGTAGGGCTACCTGCAGAGCCTCTGCCTACGTCTGAAACTTATGTTGTCGCAGTGGATATTTCAAGTGTGGTAATAGTGAATTAACGAACAGGTTCCTATGTTGCATATCTGTCATGATGTATTTTCACTTTCTCTTTAGTCATTTAAATATCTGGTCAATCTCCCATACATATTCTCCTAGTTTTTGTATAACCTCTATCATATCGTTCATGTATTCATTCTCTGAACTTGACTTATGGAACTCATTTATCAACAGCTTCTTGATATCTCCAATCATTTTGGTTGTCCCTAACAGACTGTTTGCAACTAAACTCATATACCAATCCAGTGCACGATCTCTTAATGTGATAGCTAACTGTGCAAGTTTAGTGTCCTCGTCCATGATTTGTTTTTCTTCCCAAATCTTTTCACAGATAAACGGGTGCTTCTCCGGTTCCTCTGACGCCTCTTCTTTGAATTATGGTAACCTAATGGTTGGATCATGTCCTGCCATATTGAATGTTGAACTAATACCTCTGCGCGGTGTAGATAGTTGACTATCACTTCTTGAACTGGCTCCCCCGGTTATTGTTCCTTGTGTAGATGTACTTCATGTTGTCTTCCTTCTCCCGATATTTGGTTGTCTAAATGGTGGTGTTCTTCATGGTGTGTTAGTCACACATGGGTTTATGGGTTCCACACTGACACTGATATGCATAGGAGTGTTGCCTTCTATTTCCGCTCTTGGACCTCTCGTCTTCCTCTCATATGTCATGCGCAGGATTTCCTCAATCTTCTCCACAGCCCAAAGATCCTTTATGACACAGCACCCCTACCTCAGCAGGTTCGTCTCGACCTATCGATCTAGGATCGTTCTTAATTCTGCCCTTTGATTCTAATGGACTCTTTGATTCCCCACAGGAATCTTCAACACATAAGTGTTTATCCACAGGTCCTTCTTAGGAGCTACACCTATGCGAACAAGCACTAAGAGGTAACTCTTACCCACGTGACCAGTCGATGTGACCACAGTCTTCCCCAGAAATATATTTTAGGTTTCGCAACTTCGCGAAACTCTGATGTGAGCTTCTCTAAATTGTCAATCCCCAAAATCCTGAAAATTTCTAACGATTAATTGATTCATCCCTTGACTTCTATTTGACGTGACGTTCAGATGAAATTTGGGCCCCAATGTTTCGACACCTCGGGATTTCGTGTATCGGAAAAATTCAATGCAACAACTCCCTTCACCGATAGCCAAAATCATGATGGCTTCTCTCCATAAATCAATGGATCTAAGCTTCCCATGATCTAATGGCCCTAATTCAATCAGGACTTCATGAATCGGGAGCTCGTAACTCTCGACTCTGAGTCACAACCTTCTTCCATGCCCCGAATTCTGAAATGACAAAACTCGAGCACGAGATCAATGAATCTCGTTGATTCGGATACAATGGCTATTGTTCCTCCTGAGCTTCTGAACATTGAATTATCCTCAGCCTTAAAACCTTCCGTTGATCTATTAGCTCCAATGTTCCATGGGACTTCATTTATTCTCCCTATGAGAATTTCAACTGCCCGTTCAGATTTCTCAAAGACTCCTGAAATACCTTGGCGTATTTCTCCTCTGAACTTAACTTCTACAAGGAGGCTCCAGACCTCGTCCTTCCTTTGAACACTTTAAAGGTTCTATCCCTTCTAAGATTGGATTCTCACTGTAACTCTTGGAATCTAAGGAATCCCTGTATGCACACATTGCACCATTCACAATAACCTATGGTTATTTCACCCTTCAACTCTGTGCACTCCTTGCAACAATATTTCTTCAACCTTTCTCCTCATTTGGAAAAGTCTAGGACTTCCACTCACCTGTGCAACACCTTGCACAACTTTGTGCGATACTTGCAGTTCCACTGGTATAAGAATAATGGTATCTCTCCTGAGCTTTTTTGAGATAAAAATCAGAAACCTCGTCAATGCACTCTATGCGGACCTTTCACTGCACTCCTTGTAGGATTTCTCAGGAAGAGAAACAATTGAAACTTATACTTCTCCGCTTGCAGACTTCATATATTCAACATGAAATCACATGAATACACACATACATAGCATTGAAACAAATGCACAACAGAGAATATAAGCAAACTGTAAACATACCATTCAATAGATAAATACAGCAACCATGACACACCATGAAATTGGATCAAAGCTTCATTATATTAATCCAAGTGTTCCTGTACATGGGTTTAATAGTAACAGTTATCTTCTTATACAATCCTACAATATTTGTTCTTCTATGCTCTTGATCCAGGTGGATATCGGTGGCCACCCACCTTCTCCAACTGGCCCAAAACATGTTTCTGGCAATTTTGGTAATTTACTATTTTTAGCAGTTTTAACTTCCGGGGCCATT
>JZKD02S0557010.1:59781-78998 GCA_000966675.3 Picea glauca | reverse complement strand
CTTTTGGCGCTTCATCTCCTAGGGTTAGGTTTTTGGATGTCTAGGACTTTTGGAATTCCTGTTTATTGTAAAAAGGCCTTCAGAGCCTCAGTGTAACCATCTTCTTGCGAATGCGCGCTGCCGTCACATCTCTTCTCAGAGATAAGCCGCCACCATTCCAGCAAGCTTGTTTCCGCTGCATTTTTACAGTTTCAGATTATTTCGTTACTTAACAGAAAACCAGTTTTACTGTATCTCTGTTATTTTTGTGTTAAGAACCTATTAATAATCTGTATTCATTTCGTTCTGCTCATAAAATCCGAATCAGCTCCCTTGCTCTACATCTCTATAGCTTACAACTGAGAATAATAATAATAATACAATACATACGAGGGTGTCTTTTACGAGTTTTCCCTCCTATAGCTCTGAGCTATCTAATCGAATTAAAAGATACAACTACTTTACATTCATTACAATTAAATGCCTCTATATCTGATAGATGAGAGCAATGCTCAAGATCTGTTTTACAATATTCAAACATAAATGCAAATATGTCCTCCTAACTATTACATTAATGTTTCTTCATTCAAATTCAAAATGTCTTCAAAATGTGCATTGGTGCATATCTAGCTGTCCTCCACTTGTGCTTGCTTTGTTGGCTTGCTTACGATGGTCCTGCCTCATACTCCTCTGGATGAAAAATTCATGAACTCTTGTTCATGAGCTCCTGCACCGTCTGAACATGTTTTTTGATATTTGCTTCACTTTCCCAACTGGCATCCTCAATCGAGTGTCCTTTCCATTTGACCAAATATTCAAATTATGTCTTCCTATAGGTGTTCTTTCCAACTCTCTGATCAATTATCTTTTCCATCTGTGGCTTTTCAGCTACAGGCATCTGTTGGACCCATTGAACTTGTTTATGACCCTCCTCTATTCCTGCTTCATCAGCTCTATAAGGGTACAAACCTGCTATGTTGAATATGGGCGATATTCCTACCCCATCTGGAAATTCAATTTCGTAAGTGTTTGCCTCAAACTTTTGCAAAATCTTACATGGCCCAATTTTCTTCATTTTTTAGCTTATTGTATGTTCCCTTTGGTAACCTTTCTTTTCTAAGATGTGCCAGAACCAAATCGCCTACTTCAAACTTAAGTTCTCTCCTGTGTTGATCTGCTTTGTGCTTGTATTCCTGGTTGGAATTTTGTAATCGCTCTTTGATTTTACTGTGGAGCTCTTGCATCTCTGCTGCAAAATCCTCTCCTCCAGCACTTCTGAATTCATTCTGCTCCAAGTCCCTCAATTCAGATACTCCTCTCGGCTTCATTCCATACATAATCTGGAATCAAATTTGTCATGTACTCCTGTTAGGTGAATTGTTATATGCAAATTTCACTTGTGGCATAATTTGATCCCACTGACTATGGTGTTCAGCTACTATGCTTCTCAACAAGTCCCCTAAGCTTCGATTTACTACCTCAGTTTGTCCATCTGTTTGAGGGTGATATGTTGAGATAAAAGATAAATTTGTTCCTAGCTTCTTCCATAGGGTCCTCTAGAAATGACCAACAAATTTGGTATCCCTATACGATACAATACTCCTGGGTAAACCATGAAGTCTAACAACTTCTTTGAAAAATAGATTTGCAATGTGTGTTGCATCATTGGTTTTCTGACATGGTATGAAATGTGCCATTTTAGAAAATCTATTGACTACCACAAATATGGAATCACAACCCCTCTGTTTCCTTGGCATTCCCAACACAAAATCCATACTTATCGCATCCCACAGCCTCTCTGGTATTGGCAATGGTTGATACAACCCTGTATTCTGTCATTTTCCCTTTGCATGCTGGCAAATTCTGCATTTGTTGGAAAACTTCTTGAAATTTTTCCTCATCCCTAGCCAATAGTATAAGCTTCTCAGTTGTGAGAATGTTTTATCATCACCGAAATGTCCAGCCAATCCCCCACTATGCTTTTCCTTAAGAAGATTCTCTCTCATAGAAATCTTCGGAATACACAACTAATTTCCTTTGAATAATAATCCATCCTAAATTAAATATTCAATCCATTGGCTTCTATCTCTTAGAAGTGGATTTTCACATGCTTCATAGGCTTCTTTAAAATCTGCATCATCTCTGTACATCTCCTTAAGATTGTCAAAACCTAAAGTTTTCACTCTGAACTCCTGCAGAATAAAACATTTCCTGCTCAATGCATCAACAACCTTGCTAGCAGTTCCAGAAGTGTGCTTTATAAAAAAAGTAAAACTCTGCATATATTCAACCCATTTTGCATGTTTCTGGTTCAGTTTTTCCTGTCGAGTTATGAATTGTAAAGCATGGTTGTCGCTATACAAGACAAACTCTTTCGGAACCAAGTAATGCCTCCATTTCTTCAACGCTTATATGACTGCATAAAACTCTTTGTCATACGTTGAATACTTCATCTTGGCCTCATTCAACTTCTCACTAAAGTATGAAATTGGCTTATTTTCTTGAATTAAGACTGCTCCATTCATGAACCCACTTGCATCACATCTGAATTGAAATGTTTTACTAGAATCTGGCAAAACCAGAACTGGTTGTCCAGTTATCTTCTCCTTCAGCAATTTGAAACTTTTCTCTGCTTCCTCTGTCCAATGAAAATATTTGTGTCTTTTCTTGACTATGTCTATCATTGGTGCACATATCCCACTAAAATTCCTAATGAACTTTCTGTTAAAACTAGCCAATCCATGGAAGCTTATAACTTCAAAGATACTCATTGGAAATGGCCAATCCCGGATTTCTTTTACCTTTTCCGAATCCATCTTTAACTCATTCGAAGAGATCACAAATCCCAAATAAATGAGTTATTTCTTCATGAAAGACCACTTCAAATTTATCAGCAATTTCTCTTGCTACAACCTCCTCATCACTAGAGTTGGTTGTATCAAGTGTTCTCCTTTAGTCTTACTGAAGATCAGTATATCATTAAGGTACACGATTACAAACTTACCAATGAAATCTTTCAAGACTTCATTCATCAACATCATGAAAGTACTTGGTTCATTCGTCAAACCAAACGGCATGACAAGCCATTCATACAGTCCTTCATTTGTCTTGAATGTTGTCTTCGATTCATCACCTTCCCTCATTCTAATCTGATGATATTCGCTTTTCAAATCAATTTTTGAAAAAAACTTTGCTCAACTCAAGAAATCCATCAAGTCATCCATCCTGGGTAAAGGAAATCTATACCTAATGGTGATCTTGTTTATAGCCCTCGAATCTATACACATTCTCCATCCACCATCTTTCTTTGGACTTAACACTGTAGGTACAGTGCATGGACTCAAACTTTCTCTAACCAATCCTTTGTCCATCAAATCTTGGACTTTCTTCTTACCCTCTTCATTCTCCTGCGGTGTCAATCTATACACTGCTTTGTTTGGTAAACTTGCTCCTGGTATAAGATCGATGTGATGAATTATAATTCTGATAGGTGGCAATGAACAAGATAAACCATCCACTAATATATCAACGAACTCCTCCAGTAGTTCCTGAATTTCCTCAGGTAGATCATCTATCTTGGTACTCGTTAAGATGACTCTAGGTTTTCTCACCACGGAAAACTGCATTTCTTCTTCTTTCTTGACTTCCTCAAGAAGTTCCTTCCCACTCATGAGAAGTATAGTATTGCTTGCTTCTGTTTTCACCTTCTCATCTTTAATTGTAAGCAACATATGTGTCCTACCATTCTTCTCCAAGGTGTATGTGTTCTTTCTCCCATCATGAACAACATTTATGTCATATTTCCACGATCTTCCCAACAAAATATGACAGACATCCATGGGAATAACATCACATAAAATTTCATCCTTATATCCCCCTATTTTAAATTCAACTAAGCATTGTTTAGTGACAGTTACCTGATGTCCTTTTTGTGACCATGAGACTCTATATGTGCTTGGATGTGCAACTATCTCTAATTCCAGCTTCTCCACCATTTCTATGGATACTAGATTGTTTGTACTCCCACTGTCCACTATCACCTTGCATACCTTGTCCTTGGTCTTGCAAGCAGTTTTGAACAAATTGTTTCTCTAGACTATATTCTCCGCCTCTTTTTCTGGCTTCATGTGAATTTTCCTCATCATTAAAGATCTTTCTCCTTCTACATCTTCTGCCTCAACATTTCACCTTTGTGCTTCTGAAATGTGAGATTCACCTCCTCCATCTCCTTTTCTGTCAGTACATTCAAAAGACTTGTGTTCGATTTTTCCACAAACAAAACACTTTATCTCACCTCCCCTACCTCTTCCTCTTCCTCTTTCTCGTGGAAAAGTGTTCCTGACGGCATACTGTCTTCCCTGTGAACTTCCTCCTCTTTCAGGGTGAGTGTGAGGTTTCTTCTCTTCATCCTTGGGCTTCTATACTCTGTCTTGGGCAATTGCTTTGCCTCTGCTCTGACTTCTACCTCTGCCCTTTTGACCTTGCTTTCGAGCCAATTTTTCTTCAGCCTTCAGGGCCATTTGATAAGCATCTTCTACATTCCTGATTTTCATCATGCTCATCTCATTCTGAATGTCATATCTCAAACCATTCATGTATATGGTGACCTTCTCATCATCACTTTATTGATGACTAGCTCTAATGTTTATCCTGTAGAACTCTTCAGTGTATTCCCTCACTGTCATCCCTTTCTGTCTCAAATTTTTCCTTCTTCGAAAAAAATTAATTTGGTAATCTCTGGGTATAAACTTGGCTTTCATCTTTGTGACCATTCTATCCGAGCTCTTGATTCTTTTCTTGCCTTTGCAATGCCTGTCAGCCTGCAGTTCATACCACCACAATGTTGCATGTCCTTTCAGCCTAGTGACAGCATGTTCAACTTTCTTATCTTCCTCTAAATCCTCATAGTCGAAGTATTTGTCCATAGCTCTAAACCAATAGAGTAGCTCCTCCATGTCTAAGTTTCCTTCATACATCAAAATGTCCATTTTTTCCCTGGCACCTATTCTAGCAACAACTCTGAATAGACGTTCTTTTATAGCATCTTCGGCTGCGACTTCTTCTTCGGCTCCAGCCTCATTTTCATTTTCAGCCTCACTGACATTTCCAACATCAATTGTCAGTCTTTGTGTTGTCTCCATAGCATCCAATCGAGCACGGAGTTCTCTCATTTCCCTTTCCACGGCTGGATTGGGCATTTCTCATTCTTGACGTCTTCTTGGCGACATTGTTCAAATTTGTTCCCTGTAGAGTTTGAATTACAACTTTCCTATTGTCTTCTCTCTATAGAAAACAAAAATTGTAAGCTAGGCTCTGATACCACCTTGACGCAACACCCCTACCTCAGCAGGTTCTGCTCGACCTCCCAGTCTAGGATCATTCTTAATTCTCCCCTTTAATTATGATGGACTCTTTGATTCCCCATAGGAATCTTCAACACACAAGTGTTTAGCCACATGTCCTTCTTAAGAGCTACGTCTGTGCGAACAAGCACTAAGCGGTAACTCTTACCCACGTGACCAGTCGATGTGACCACAGTCTTCCCCAAAAAGATATTTCAGGTTTTGCAACTTCATGAAACTCTGATGTGAGATTCTTTGACTCATTAATCCCTGAAATCCCAAAAAGGTATAACAGGTAATTGATTCCTCCCTTGACTTCTCTTTTGATGTGACCTTCAGATGAAATTTGGGCCCAAATGTTTCGGCACCTCGAGATTTCACGTATCGGCCAAATTCAATGCAACAACTCCTTTCATCGATAGCCGAAATCACATTGGCTTCTCACCAAAAATCAATGGCTCTAAGCTTCCTAGAATATGACGAGCCTGATTCAATCGGGACTTCGTGAACCAGGAGCTCGCAACTCTCAACTCTGAGTCACAACCTTCTTCCACGCCCTGAATTCCAAAACGATGAAACTCGAGCACGAGATCAATGAATCTCGTTGATCCAGATCCAACAGATATTGTTCCTCCTGAGCTTCTGAAAACTGAATGATCCTCAGCCTTAAAACCTTCCGCTAATCTATTAGATCCAATGGTCCACGGGACTTCGTTGATTCTCCCTATGAGAATTTCAACCGCCTGTTCAGATTTCTCAAAGACTCCTAAAATACCATGGCGTCTTTCTCATCTGAACTTAACTACTGCGAGGCAGCTCCAGATCTCTTCCTTCCTTTGAACACTTCAAAGGTTCTATCTCTTATGAGCTTGGATTCTCACTGTAACTCCTGGAATCTAAGTAATCCCTGCACGCATACCTTGCGGCATTCACAATAACCTCTAGTTATTTCACCCTTCAACTCTGTGCACTCCTTGCAACAACAATTCTTCAACCTTTCTCCTTGTTTGGAAAAGTCTAGGACTTCCACTCGCCTATGCAACACCTTGCACAGATCTATGCGATACTTGCACTTCCACTGGTATAATAACAATAGTATCTCTCTTGGGCGTTTTTGAGATAAAACTCAGAAACCTCATCAACGCACTCTATGCAGACCTTTCACTGCACTCCTTACAAGATTTCTTAGGAAGAGAAACAATTGAAACTTATACATCTCCACTCGCGGACTTCATATATTCAACATGAAATCATGAGCATACACACATACATAACATTGAAAAAAATGCATAACAGAGAATATAAGCAAACTGTAAACATACCATTCAGTAGATAAATACAACAACCATGACACAACATGAAATTGGATCAAATCTTCATTATATTAATCCAAGTGTTCTTGTACATGGGTTCAATAGCAACAACTATCTGCTTATACAATCCTACAATCTTTGTTCTTCTATGCCCCCTTTCTCTACAGCTCTCTAGCTTACAACTGAGAATAATAATAATAATACAATACATACGAGGGTATCTTTTACGAATTTTCCCTCCTACAGCTCTGAGCTATCTAATCGAATTAAAATCTACAACTACTTTACATTTATTACAATTAAATGCCTCCATATTTGACAGATGAGAGCAACGCTCAAGATCTATTTTACAATCTTCAAACATAAATGCAAATACGTCCTCCTAACTATTACATTAATGTTTCTTCATTCAAATTCAAAATGTATTCAAAATGTGCATTGGTGCATATCCAGTTGTCCTCCACTTGTGCTTTCTTTTTTGGCTTGCTTACGATGCTCTTGCATCACTCTACCTACTCTTCATCACTTGCCAAGCCTTCCCTCGTGGCTACAAATCTCTTCTTGGTGTTTAACTTATATTGGTAGGGTACTCCACTGCATGTCTTTCCAATTGTCACCATGATCCGCTTGATCTAGCCATCGTCCATCATAATTGGGTCCAAGGACTCCTCCTTCTTTTCTTTATCCCCTTATCCTTCCATTTTTCCTTTTCCTGTTAGTGCTTCCTCCCTTCCCCCATGCATGCAGAGAAGTTTACCTATCTGACTCCATAGTCATTACACCTTTATTATATAGCAATATCTTAATGGAAATATATAATAGTTTGATATACCTACCTCGAGGTCCCTTCAAAAGTTCTTGTTTAGTTGCGCTGTACAACTTTGTTGTGTCTACTGCAAACTCTGTGATAAATCCAGCAACAATGTTGTCTAGCTAGAAATCTACTGCGCACGTAAACTTATTATCAACTCATTGTAGCTTTGCGATCTCTTCAAAATTCCACTCTAGCTATCTAATCCAATTTGTAGGATGGTTGTCTTTCAATATTTTTATCCACTACTTCAATATTTGTGGGAAAGCACAGAAAAATACTTCATGTAAGTCATTGAATATGTACTTGTCCAGATATTTGCGCAGTGTTAACTTCAGGTTTATGTTATCTTTCTACGCAAACTCTAATTCCTTTGTCTTCATACATCTCTCTATCTTTGCATTCGTGGTATTCCATGGTCTGAACATCCCCTTTTAGATTCATATTCTTTCACCTTCTTGTCATCCGATCCCACATTCTTTTGATGCTTCTTCCACAGATCTCATATGCTCAATCCCATTGCCTTCCAATCAGCCCGCAACATAACCATTCGTTGGTTATACTTTTTGTCTATCTACTCTTCTTCTATTGGTATTAAGGGATTCTTATGGGGTATTCTGATTCTCATCGACCATTGTAGATTGACCCTAGTTCAGAACTAAGAAGCTTCCCAACAAAATCCCTTAAAGACTGTCGACCCCTCTGGTAAACCTGAAGGCAACACAATACACAGAGTGCACTGCATAGTCTCACCCGAGATAGATCTATGGGTGGTTGCAATACTCAGGTGTTTACAACCTGATACTGAGCGAGATCTATGTTTGTACGTCGTAACCTTTATTTAGTCCATTTAATATCTAGTTATAGCATTCATTCTATGCATGCATGCAACATACCAGTTCTACTTAGTTATTTCATTCATGTAACATTCATCAACTAATCAAACACAAGGATGCATTCATTCAGTCACATAACACAGTGTTACCATGGTTCACCCCCTCATGGGCTACATCCACAAAGATCTGGCTCTCAGGATTTTATTATAGTAGGGAATATTCCACGTCGTGCATGGTTACAATCTTAGTTCTCCCTCTTTCCCATAGGCTCCCCTAATCCCTATGAGGCTAAATGGATCACACCAGGCTCATCATCCTACGATCTAACCCTTGAGATCAAGTTGCTCACTCTCTCCTTATCTCACCAGTTGAATGAGTCATACAGTTCTTACAGTTCTCTTTCCTTTTTCCCTCCATGTCCCCGTGTTTCCCTCTATGTCCTTCTCTCCTAAGTACTACTTATTTGTATCTTTGGCTCACTATCCATTACAATGCATTACAAAAACCTTAACCCTAGCATCATTAGGTCTTCCATGCATGTGTGTGTGCTTATTTTCCTTCCAACTGTCTTTTTCCTCTTGCATGCTTCTCCTCCAAAAATAGCCTTTCTTTCTGATTCGACTTGCATCCAACACCTATCCTTCATAAGATGGCATCTAGTGGCGGCTCTGGTGGCACTGTAGATGCTTGTTCATATCAGACTTCAACATCGTTGGTCATTATTAGCTTGCATAGTCATCAAGTCCCTGTCCAATCTACTACAAACCCCGCCAAAGTCATAAAAAAGTATGGGCTTTTTCAGTTTGAAGAAGATGTTACAACTACTTTGTGGCATGTTTCCTCCCCTCTTAACCTAGCACCTACTACTCATCCACTTCATAAATTCAAAGAGAATCTCCCTAGGTTTTCAAGGAATAACACGGTCACTACGAATGAACATTTGGTGTCATTTTCTAATGCATGTCATAACAATATAGGAGCCAATGATAACGACACTTGTATGTGCTTATTTGTCAATTCCCTTGAAGGGAAAGCAGTGGTTGATTTCTTTGACCTTCCTCCTAAGATTTTTTCCACTTGGGAGGGGTTAGTCTATTGGTTCAAGTCTACCTATGAGCAGTCCAAAAGCCTAGCCGAGAAGTTACGGGAGTACAATAACATTGATTATAAGGATGGTGAAACTATCAAGTCTTTCAACTTGAGTTTCACCAATTATATAACCAAATTCCTGAACTCATCCCCCCTCAGAACCAAGCCACTTTCATGCATTATTGTAATTCTCTACCTTCCCCCTACCATCATAGGCTTGAGGAAAATGCCATTGATAACCTTGGTTCCACTTTGCATACTTGTTTAGAGTAGGAGGAATAGCTTGAAAGAACAGGTCTTTCTGAGGGAGACTCAGTTAAACAAACAGATACGCTTGCCCTCTTACAGCTTGTACATGACATGAATAATCGAATGATAGCGTATGAGTGGAAAGGAAATTTCCCCTCACTTACCCCTAGGGCCTCATCTTCTTCTTCACCACCCTTTAAGAATCTTAATGAAAATAACTTTCAACCTAAAGCCATCATGCCTCGTAGTTGGTGTAACTTTTGTGAGGAACACCATGAGGAAAGTACGTGTGAGGTAAAGAAGAGTGCCAGAGATAAAATATTTGGTAAAAGGCCTAAAACCACTATTGTTTTTCTATATTTTACAGAGCCAGAGGATGTTATGATCATAAATACTAGAAATAAATCCTATGCTCCAAAAACTAAATATGATCCTCCTTGCACTTCTTCTAGCCCAAGCTCATCTTCACCAATTGCTACTATTCAAGTTTCTAAAGCTCCTGACAGTCAAGGAACTACCTCCCCTCTTCCCTAATCCAAATACAACATTCTCAATCAATTGGCCAATATTAAAGTTGATACTACCCTCCTGGACATGGTTGTCATCCTTGAGCAACAAAAGCATCTGAAATATTTCATGGAAGGAAAATATTCCATTGTATCCAACCTATTTGAAGAGGTAGATGAAGAGGATTCAATTGTAAACAAAGTAGGTGTACATAACTTTAGACACCCTTTTAAAAAAACCCTATTTTTTTATTTCTGTAAATATTATGGACAAAATAACCCATTGTTATCTCATTGACGGTGGTTCGGTCCCAAGTGTAATGTCGAAGATTATTATGGAAGAGACAGGCTTGTCTTGTACAAATGAAAATGCTAGAAGCATGCTCTCTTATACTAGTTTACAACAAACGACCATAGGTGAAATCAAGGACGTGACCTTGGTTTTGTGCACGCATCCTGAAATAAGGAAAACCATTAATATTCAGGTAATTGATATGTCAGTGAGTAATTACTCGATCATATTAGGAAGAAATTAGAAACCTTTAACGGGTGGATACCTCTCACTCGACGGGACACACTTATCCGTTCCTCAAAATGGTAAAAACATCATAGTCCTAAGAGAGGGAAGGATTCCACCTTATATAGAAAGCGTCCCATAGACTAATGTGAATTATATTGAGGAGGACCTAGGAGTGTATTCCATATTTGTAGATGAGAACAACACTACCTTGGAAAAAAACAACATAGAGGATGGGATGTGGCATATGCACTTTGATGGTCCATGCTCCAATGAAGGAAAAAGAGATAGTATTATCTTGTACTCTCCTGTGGGTAAAATTCATAACTTTTCCTACAGGTTAGAGCTTGCTTGCACAAACAATGTCACTGAATTTGAAGTGTTACTGTTAGGCATTGAAAATGCCTATAATCTAGGTTGTGGTCACCTTACATTTTTTGGGGATTCCAAACTTGTTGTAAACCTTGTACATAAGATATATTCTCCTAGAAACAAGTTGATGAAATGTTACACCCAAACTATTTGGGCACTTATCTCGAACTTGCTATCTTTCAACATCACTCATGTTAAAATGGAATTGAACTCAATGGCTAACAGGTTAGCTATTTTTCCAGCCACTCCTACTCGACAACTTATGCCACAAAGAGTTGATTGTACCTTTCAATATTTGTATTGTCCACACATCCCTGACAATGTAGAGTTATGGCAGGTCTTCCCTAGTGATGAGAGCATATGTTCTTTCATCCAAAATGAACCTTATAAGACTAAGGAAATTATATCAATGGAAGATAACAAAATTCCTAAGGGCTTGACTCCTCTACAAAGTTCATTTTCATCGAGTGATGTAGGCAACAAAGAAAAAAATAAAGAAGAGGAGTCGAAAAGGAAAGTGGGTGATACCATTTCCTTGAACATTGGAACACCCGAGTGTCCAAAGAATGTTAAAATGGGTGCCCAATGTTCTAATGAAGAAAAATTGAAGTTCACTAAGTTGCTTGGTGAATTTCAAGATGTTTTTTCTTGGTCTTATGAGGATCTTCGTGGTTTTGATCCTGTTATTATACAACATGCCATTCCTATCAAGGAGGGCATTAAACTAGTTAGGAAAAAACAAAGATCCATTAACCATGCATTGGAAGCAACTATTCGAAAGGAGTTGGAAAAACTCTTGAAGGCTGGGATAATTTTCCATGTTAAGTATTCTGAGTGGGTTTCTAATTTGGTTCTCGTTCGAAGAGAAACAAGTCAGATTAGACTATGCGTTGATTTTCGCGCATTGAATAAAGCCAGTGTTAAAGACTGTTTTCCTCTCCCTAATATGGAAATGATTTTGCAACAAGTTGCAGGGTCACAAATGATGTCCTTACTTGACGGTTTTTGTGGTTACAATCAAATCAAGGTAAAAAGGACAGATAAATATAAAACCACTTTTATTACACATTGGAGCATTTTCACTTATGAACGTATGCCTTTTGGCTTATCTAATACAAGTGCCACTTTTCAAAGAGCTAAGCAAATAGATTTTGACGATTTGATCGGAAAAATTATTCAAATTTATCTTGATGACTTAACTATGTATTCTAAAAATCGATCAGATCATTTCGGTCATCTTAGAAATATTCTCATGCGATGCAGAAAATTTGGCATTTCTTTAAATCCTTCTAAGTCTATTTTTGGAATTATCAAGGGCAAGCTCCTTGGGCACATTGTCTATGATTTAGGAATAAGCATAGATCTCGAAAGGATTGCTGCTATCCTAAATCTTCCTGCGCCTACTTCCAAAAAAGAGGTTCAAGCCTTTATGGGGGTTATTAACTTTGTTTGTAGGTTTGTTCTTGATTTTGTTGTAATGGTCAAGACAATTCATAATATTCTTAAGAAAGATTGCTCCTTTTCTTGGACAGGTGATGTCGAAAATGATTTTGTAGGGATCAAGAAGAAAATCAGTTCCTCACCGGTTTTGGTGAAGCCAGATTTTGAGAAAGAATTTATGATATATACTAATGCCACATAGGAAGCAGTTTCTTCTATCCTCATGCAATATGATGACCAAGTTAATGAGAAACCAATGGTTTACATGAGTCAAAGCTTGTTAGATGATGAGTTTAAATATTGTTTTATTGAAAAGAATGTTTTTGCTCTTGTTAAAGTTGTTGAAAATTTTTTCCACTTCATCTTAAGTAAGCATACACTAGTAAAAGTCCCTTTACTTGCTATCAAGTTTTTACTCTCACGGACTTATCTTTCAGGGAAGCTTGCACATTGGATTGTCAAGATCTAGGAGCATTATTTAACTATTGTGACTTCTAACACCATCAAGGGACGTGACTTAGCCCTGCATTTAGCTCAGCATGCTGAAACAAGTGAAGAAGTTGATGAACAAGATATCTCTCTATTAGCATCGTTTTACATTGACAATCAAATCATTCCTGTGTCTAAACATCCTTGGTATAAAGATCTGGTGTATTACTTGCAAAGTCAAAGATGTCCAGATAACTTAGATACCCATCAAATAAGAAGGCTATGTCTCGAATCTACTAGATACGTCAGTATAGGAGACTTCTTGTTTAGGAGATCTGTCGATGGTATGTTACTTCGTTGTGTGAAAAATGAGGAAACACAAAAAAATTTACAAGAGACTCATGGTTCTTCAAATTCTATTATTCATGTAGGAGGTCACTTTTCTGCTAAAACCACTGCTTTTAATATTATTAGGAAAGGGTACTATTGGCCTTCAATCTTTCGTGATTCTTATATTTTTTCAAGATCTTGTGACAGTGCCATAAGTTTGCTGGAAAAGAATGCCTTTCATCCATGCCTTTACAACCTATCCTCCATAACTTTCCTTTTTCAAAATGGGGTTTGGACTTTATTGGTCCTATTAATCCTCCATCTTCAGCATGGAAAGTTTATATCTTGACAGCCACAAATTATTTTATGAAATGGACTGAAGATGTCCCACTTAAGCATTCACAGGATGAGCAGGTGATTTATTTCCTTGAGACTAATATTTTTTCCAGGTTTGGTCTTCCTTTGGAAATTATTACAAACAATGGCCCTGCTTTTATTTATGCTAAGCTAACCCAATTTTTATCTAAATTTGGGGTTAAACATTTTACCTCATCAGCTTATTATCCCCAAGGTAATGGGTAGGCCAAGTCTACCAACAAGAATCTGGTTAGAATTATCAAGAGGCTTATTGAATATAATCCTTGTCAATGGCAGACTCTCCTCACTTACACCCTTTGGGAAGATCACACTACCACCAAGGTGAGCATTGTTTGCACTCCTTTCCATCTTGTTTATGGTCAAGAATCCATTCTACCCACTGAGCTTGAACTCTCATATATAAGGTTAATGCTTTAGGTTGAAGAATTAAATTCTTCCAATGTCTCTCAAAGAATGAATGCACTTTTGGATTTAGAGGAGCAAAGGATGTTTTCCTTGGATAATATAAAGAGAAGACAACAAATTGTTAAAAGATATTTCAAAAAAAGTGTCAAGGATATCAAATTTAAGGTTAATGAGAAGGTATTGTTGTGAGATTCATCTTATGTTGATAGAGGAAGGCATTCAAAGTTCCAAAAATTATGGTTGGGTCCTTTTAAGATCGTTTTTGTCCTGGGCGCAAATTCTTACATCTTAAAGGACTTACAAGAGCGATTGTTTTCCTATAGCACTAATGGTTCCCACTTAAAACACTATGTGGAACCAACTTGAAAGTTTAAATGGTGTATGGAAATGTTTTATGTATTATAGTTTGTTTTATTGGCTTCGATTTTACATTTCTGTTATTTCATTTCTGCTTATTTCAATTATGTTGTTTCATTTCTACTATGTCATTTCTTGTTATTTTGTTTCTTTTATTTGACTTCATTTCTTGTCAAAATAAAATGTTGGATCAATTTTTCCACAATGACACTATTTTGCAAAGTATTGTTAATCAATAACAATCAAGTTACACAATTGTCATGATGTTCCCCTTGAAAGCATCATTGAAATTGTTATCTTCTTCAACAGTTGTTTTATAAGATAGTTGGTTTTACCCCTCTTTTGCTTTCCTTTTCTTCCATCCGCTCCAAGGTTCAAAAGAGTATATTAGAATTTTTTTCTCCTTGAATTCAAGAATGTTTTACTATGATTAATCGAATGATTATTCTTACAGGGATAAACCCCCTCATACTTAACACTTTCCATGAGTTATTCCCAAAATCCTAGTCATTTTTCCCTCAAATCCGCTCACTTCCCCCCGT
Source organism: Picea glauca (assembly GCA_000966675.3). Taxonomy (NCBI): domain Eukaryota; kingdom Viridiplantae; phylum Streptophyta; class Pinopsida; order Pinales; family Pinaceae; genus Picea; species Picea glauca. The sequence continues at coordinate 64,103 of JZKD02S0557010.1, read as the reverse complement.
TGCATAATCATTCTGATGTTTATCTTCTTGATCTGATGTTTACATGGTCTGCAAAAACATACATTATGAGTTATTAATTTGTTGGAAACATATTTCCCTATGGAGTCTCCAGTTTTTTGATGATTAAAATCGCAACGATGAATTATTCCCACAAAGGATTGTTAAGCGCTATTATTTATTTATGATAATAATAACTAGTAGGTGGGACCCCCTTGTAGACTAGAGGAGAAAAGATACACATGTTACACTTATATGTTGTTGATGTTATGATGTTGCCTACACCGTCCTATACATTTGTTGATGCAGTCTTGGTTTCATTTGATGTGACAAATGGGTGGTTGATGCATTGTTTCCAAATGTTGTTGATATTTACTTGCGATACAAGGCAATGCCATGGGTATGAGGATTATGTTGTTTACAGGTTCTATGTTATGTTATGTTATAACATTGATTACTAATCCATATATGATTTATGAAAAAAATAATAAAATGGGAGCTTGGTCAAAACAAAAGGAAAAACTATGGATAAGTTCTAAAGCTATGGCAAAAGGATTGTATATAGACCTTGTGACATGGTGGACCTAGCTACTATACTATGTGTTGGGTTAAAGGATTATGCAATTTTTATTAAAAGAATTATATGGAGACACATATGGTAATGTTAGCGTATGGTGGTGACATGTTTGGGTGGCGCACTATACAATGGGTATGTTATCAGATCTATATAATAGAATGGCATTGAAATTATGCATTGGTTACATGGTTGAATTTAATGGTTGATGGAATGGCTAGTACGTAGAATTGTATAGGGCCAGGTGAGGAAGCGACATTAATTTACTGCACATCACTCCAAACCTCCCTTGTGCTCGTCACCCTAGCATAGTTGCATTATTGCTTTGTTGGTTGTGGAAGCTCCGTGATTTCAGGTTTCGAAGGGGAAAACTCGAGCCAACTCTTCATTGAAGTGACTTTTCATAGGTATGGATCTTTGATTTCCATCCATGATGGACTCTTTGTATTATGAATCAAATGGTGGCTCAGTATTGCATGGGTTCTATGTTTTCTTGAGTTTTTGACTGAGTGTCAATGTTGTGTTATGGGTTCTCTATGATTACTCCAAAATGTTGGCATTTGTAAGAGAAGTAATGGGTGTTATTGATTGTAAAGTATGCACATTGGTTATTGACTCTGTCAGCTTGGTTTTTTATGATGATTCTCTGTGAAAAATGGTAACACTAGTGCAACAAGCTATGAGTTTATTGTTGAGGGGTTTTAACCACCAGTTTGGGTATCAGTTGTTGTCAACCCTTTCTTCCTCTCGGTTGTTGTTGTGATTCTTTATCTAAGTTGCAATGAAACTGTCAACGGTGGTGTGGTTCTTTTGGCTAAGCCCTGAGCTATTGTTTGTATGGCTAGTTCATTATTGTCATTTCACCGAATTCTTTCCACAATCCAATATTGGTTTTCCCATAAAGTTTAACAGAGGCCTGTGTATGTATCAAATGGATACGAGTTGCGTTCTAGCATTCTTTTCATGAAGAGTTTTCACACCCTCTCCTCTCATCTCTGCTATAATGACTATTGTTATGTTGTGAGGCCTCACTATCAATTGTTTTTGAAAGTTATTGACCTCCTGGGTGTTGGAAAGAGACATGGTATCTCTTTGTTTTCGAATATCCTTCATTGTTTAAGTTAACCCTTGTTTCATCTATGCAATAAAGTTTTAGAGGAATCTATGTGTTCCTGGGGTGTTGAGCTTGAATTGCCTTGTTTTCACTTGGGCATTCTCTTAGGTTTCTGTCAAGATCTTGGGCTTATAAGTTGAAAGACTGTGGTGTTTTAAAAGAGCATGGCTCTCTGTTCTTCAAAGATTATATTTGTTACTTGTGGTTGCTTCTCGGTGGTAAATTCTTGAGAATGTAAAAAATTATGAGCTCTCTGTGCTTTTTTAAAGTCAATCAGACTTTTGTTACCTCTCTGCATTTAAATTATAAAGAGCCCGACTTGGAGTCTGACTTGCTTCTACCTTCCTCGGGTACCTTCTGGGGTTTGTCAAGATTTTGAGTTACCAGTTTAATGATTGTGGAAATTTCAAAGGGCATGGGCTCTCTCACTTCAAAAACCATCTCTTGGTCGAATCTCTGTGTTTCCTCTGTGTGATGAATTCGTTTGAACATAAAATAAAACCATCTCTTGGTCAAATCTTTGTGTTTCCTCTATGTGATGAATTTGTTTGAACATAAAATAAAAGTATGGTTACCTATAGCTCAAGAGCTTTCCTTCTAGTAAATTATGGTCTCTCTTACTGTGTTAAATCCTAGCATGATCGTGATTACATTTAAAGTTTTGAAGGCACCTATGTGAGTGATTGTTTCACCAAGCACGATCATGATTCTGTCAAAGTTTAAAAGAGACACTTGTGTGTCAATTTTGTTTTGTTCTCTTCATACATCTTATGGGAATCACCGTGCATATTATGATTCTTTTAAAAGGAAGTCTATACAAATTAATTCACACGAAGATCAAGCTCAGGGTTACAATTTTTTGGGGGGGTTGACTATTGTTGTCAAATCAAGATTATGTCACTTACATTGTCGAAGACATGTGTGTATGATAGACTCATTAAATGTTCTTGGGTTCTGTCCAGATTTAAAAGGGAACCTGTGTGTGGTTAAATCAGACCCGATTTTTGTTTGATGACAATTGATTATTGATTGTTAATCCTAGGTCTATTATTATTTGATTGACGGGAATGGATATTGAATATAAAAAAATGGAATCACTGTGCATATTATTGTTGTTTTTTAAAAAGAAGAGATCAACATTAGAGAATGCAATATTGTGGAATTGGAAATGTTTGCATAGTCATTATATAAATGCATAGATTGGTATAGATTGAAGATTTCTAGGAAATTAAATTGTTATTGGGGACAACAAGCAATTTGTATGCAATGGAGGAACAATTAAATGTGTTGGTCTTGGAAGTGGATGCTTTTTGGATTAAATTTGAAACAGAGTTATGATTGATTTATTTTATTTTATGAATAGTATCCATATAATTCCCTCTCATTTTCTCACTTTTTTCACTCATTATAAATCCCCTCACGATCCCAAATTCATTATTCCCACCCTATTCACTAAAATTAAATTAAAACTTTGTATGACAGTAATAAAAAATGACACAAACCCCGGATGGGGTGACACGACACGAAGGGTCATTGACACCTGGACAAGCACTACGTGCTGGCTTAACTGCGGATGGCAGCTACCCACGCACTAGCATTTACAGTGGGAGCAGGCCATTGCAGAGTTCACTTGACGGCGAAGCTCCCTCGAGCGATAATTTACTGTCTCTGCGAGCTCAATCCGATCAATTTAATGGAGGATTTGGAAGGACAGATAGCAATGAAGGCTAGCTACGGGCTACTTTACGAGCCGGGACGGGGTGAATTCACCATGTCATTCGTTTGCCAATCCTTCACTTCTGCTATGCACTTTGATGAGGGCTCTTTGTTCGTTGGGAATACTTGCATACAAAGAGTAGCTTGGGTTTCTCCCTTGCTGCTGCTCTGGTCCAGGACATTCAGACCTGCGCTGTGTTGCTCTGGTCCAGAACATTCAGTCTTGTGCGGTGGTGTTGGCACTCACGACCCGGTTTCAATGGTTCGCAAGCGCGCCAGATCTCGTAGGGGCTCGGCTTGGGAAGCTCACAGAGCGCAGCGCCAAAGAAAGCAGCAATTGGAGCGTGCTCTGAATATGGCATCCTCAATTCTTCGTAGAAGGGCGCGTGAAGAATGGCGACGGCTGCTTGACTCCATTGTTGAAAGGAAAGCTGGTTGCAGCAAGGAAGGTTTTGACTCCAAATTGAGTACTGCGAGGGCACCCGAGCCTGAGAATGAGTGGCCCTCCTGCATAGTTGAGGAGGACCCGTCCATAGGCGATTTGACTTGTATGGAAGCACCCAGTGCCATGAATTGCCCGGTTCGAACAATGACCAGATATGATGAAGCCCCAGGATGTCTCATTGAAGAAATTCCCTGGCCTCTGCCTCAAGCTGAGGAACCCACGGAGAATGAGACCCGAGTGGAGCAGAGAGTGGAAGCAACAGGCTTGGAGGAGAACTCGATCCAGGGAATGCTCCCCGCAGTGGATCAGGTGGCGATTTGCATGGTTTGCATTTGGGTGACGAACACCTGGCACTGGTCTCCGAGCTTCGTAGCCACCTGGCGGACACGGAATTTAGGATGCTCCTCATGCACCAATGCCTAGACATTCTACTAGGCGTGCTTACCGGTGTTCCAGCTCAGCTCAAATGTCCCCTG
>JZKD02S0557010.1:31765-44885 GCA_000966675.3 Picea glauca | reverse complement strand
CGCCAACACACTATCATTGGTACACCAAAATTCATGACTCCATAATTATATGGAGAGGATTATAATCAACATGTAGATGTTTATTCGTTTGGCATGTTCATACTGGAGATGATTACTATGGATATTCCTTATAGTGAGTGCCATTATGTTACTTAGATTTATAAGAAGGTGAGTTTTCGTATAAGACATGCATCATGGCAAAGGTTACCAATTCAAAAATGAGACAATTTATTAAAAAATGTTTGGTGGCAGTGTGAGTGATGCCTTGTGCTATAGAACTTTTGATGGACACTTTTTTAGAGGACTCCAAGTGAGCACCTAGTACATGTACATGCTAGACTCTATACTCTGTATCGAAATGAACTTGTATTAGAATATTTTGTGTTTTGCTAAAATTTTGTGAAGTTTAATGCAAAACAAATCACATAATGTAGTATGTATTTTCCAGAGTAAAGTGTTGGAATTATGTACTAAATGTTAACTTGAAGTCTCGAGTAAAATATATATATATATATATATAAATGCATAAATCACACTCTAGGACTCTCGGATTTAAGAATATTACATACATTTCTAGATGATAAAGTAATCAAATATCAATACAAGTGAAATTAGCAACAAAGTTGTTTATATCTATCTTTTAAAAATATTTTAAAGTGGTAGTTGTATGTAGCCCAAAACTAAAAGATAAAACAATTATAAAATACGTGAAACTTTAATAATATATTACTTATGTATAGTCTAAAAGCAAAATAGAGATGAAAATGGCTACTCTACGTTTTGAAAAGTTTAAGTAGAATTGGATAGATCTAGATGTTAATAACTATTAACAATACCATACATGTGTAAATTGAAGTTTTGAAAACCCTTCTAAAATAAATTGATAAATAAAAATTGTGATATATTAGTCATGTCTATTACACTCCAAAGTATAATTGAATTCTAACACATGCACTCTTCTAGAATTTTAAGTAAAAATATGTCAAAACTATTTAATATCACCTAGTTAATTTTAACTTAATCAATAATATTATTATATATTTATATGATTAGATAAACAAAGTTGTTATACTAAATTTAAACTTCATTTAAAATATGAAATTTACACATAGTTTTTGAAAATCATGTATAATTTGCATACCCTTATATTCTATGTAGCATTTACATTACATTATATTTAATAATGATAAGCTTTTTGAGACTTGTATTCATAACCTTTAGGAATGAGCACAATTTCCTAATTATCCAAGTTTAGTTTAACATTTAGGTATGAGTAGAGTTTCACAATGACATGGGTTTTGTCCAATTCTAAATCGATCCAAATCTTCAAAATCTTACTCAAATAAGAACTCTAACTTCCTAAATCACTCCATTGTAATATTGAGAAAGAATAAGAAAATAGTCTATTATAAGATTACAATTAAGAGAACTCATAATCACACCTATACTAACTAAAAAGTATTCCTATAAAATTTAAAACATTTGACTTCATCCAACTAAAATCAAATTTGTAATTTGTTTGACCTTATCCAATTATTTCATTTAATTTTTCTCATATTTAAAGAATGTAAAGTAAACATAAATTTACAATAATATTTTTAAAATCAATACAACTGCAAAAGCAAAATTCTTTATTTTATGTCCTTCATTTTCTTCAAATTACAAGTAAAATGTATATATCTATGTATCTTTTAATAATCTAGAAACTTTAATTTTCCTATATTGTAAAATGATTTAGAATATAGAAACATTTAATTAAAAGATTATTTCATAAATTTGATACATCTTTATAAGTGGGTATTTATTTTGAACAAAACCATAGGAAAAATTAAACTTCACTAAAAAAGGTCTATGGAATTACACTCTAAATGAAGATTATTAGGATAGTGGGCAGTGATCAAGGTCGATAATGTAAAGAATAATGACAAACAAAACATTCTTAATAATTTATTAACTATTATTTTTAAAACTATTCTTAAATAATGTTTTTTAAATTTATTGTCAAAATGGTTTCCCCTCTAGCTTTGTGAAATTTGGACTTTCCTCATTTTTCCACTCTAAAGTTTGTTCTTTGAATTTATTTTCTTAATAAATTATTATTAAGAATAGTTATACAGCTTGAGTGAATCTAATGGTTAAAAACATCTCTTTCCTCCTAAGAGGTCACAAGTTCAAATCCATAGAGGGTAGGTTATGTAGACTTTTGTTAGGCTTTGTTAGGAATCTGACAACTATTTGGATAAGGCGGTTTTAACTGACCAAGATTTAAGGCATATTTATTACTTCTTGTTGAAACCACTCAGCTAAGATAGGGACAACATTTAATGTTTTCAGTTCTGTATAATGAAGGAGACATTGTATAAATATGAATGCCAACTTGTGTCTGTTGTGTTGTGTGATTGTTATTTTGTACTTGAATTCATGTTTCTGTGTACTTGTTTATGCTTCAGCTGCTCAACAAATGGTATCAGAGCGGGAAGTTGGATCAGTGAGGCATGAACAAAGGAGGAGAGAGTTCACTGGTTGCCACTGCTATGTTGGTCGAAGGGAGCCATCATTCCTTGAAAGAGGATCGAGTCTACGCGTATTTTTTATGGGTATCATTCCTTGAAAAAAAAAAAGGTTGATTAGTTTCATTCTTTCCATTAGTATCCAGTTGTCCGGTAAAGTTATAGTTTCCATTATAACGTAAGAAGCAGAACTTGGACCAAATTCTACTACCAACGTAATTCGCACAATCCTGTACAACTGTAATTTTTGCTTGCTGTGAACAATTGTAGCATTGGTCGACGGTGGCATCTCCCCTGCATTGGAGGAGGGCATATATTTGGTTAGGACTTTGACCATACTCTAAAATTTTAAACCTGCTCTGGGATGCATCCTCAATGTTGTCTAGACGAAGAATACTCTACGCTACAATGGTTTGTGGCCACGGTTGGCTTCCGAGTCTACTGAAGGCCTTTTTTGTTTGAAGTTTAAAGTTTTTCGCGTGTTTTGGGCGCCTGGAATTTAGGCCTGGGCGCCTTGGTCGTTCACCTGACGTGTGCAGAGTGCTTTAATCTTAAGAAAAATGGCCGGGAATGATTGGATAAACGGATATCTCGAAGCAATACTGGACGCTGGCGACGGATTTGCAGAGGCTGAGACTCGACCTACGCTTACTGTTCGTGATGGCGGAGGTTTTAATCCGACTAAGTATTTTGTGGAGGAAGTCGTTACCGGTTTCGATGAATCCGATCTCCATCGGACATGGATAAAGGTGGTGGTGATGAGGAACTACCTGGAACGTAACAACAGGCTCGAAAATATGTGCTGGAGGATATGGCACCTGGCACGTCGATAGAAGCAGATCGAGTGGGACGATACACAAAGGTTGGCCAAGAGGCATATCGAGCGCGAGCAAGGGCGGAGAGATGCGACGAAGGACATGTCGAAGGATTTGTCTGAGGGAGAAAAAGCTGATGTTGCGACTCCCAGCGAAACGCCTAAGCGCGCTTTTACGCGGAAATTCTTCGACTTGCAGGTCTGGTCTGATGACGATAAGGGAAAGCGCATGTACATTGTTCTCATAAGCTTGCACGGTTTAGTAAGAGGAGAAAACATGGAATTGGGTAGAGATTTTGATACAGGCGGGTAGGTTAAATACAGTGTGGAACTTGCAAGAGCGTTGTCAATGATGCCTGGTGTATACCGTGTTGATTTACTCTAGATTGCCTCGAGCTGGAAGAAGTTGCGGTTCCTTGTTTGAAGAGGACGCCAAAGAGGGTAGTTGTTGGAGGGATGTGGGCAAGGGACTTACGTGTCTGAAAGTGGAGCTGACTGAGCACAATTCCACATAGCATACTGTGGTCAAGGTAGATCCGACGGGTGGAATTTTTTTCAAGAGTTGGTTATCCTCATGAGTTTGCCATTATTTATAAGATAATATGTATTTATTAAAGTATTTTTTCTTTAATGGTTATAAACTTATTAAATAAATCATTTATAAGCTTATGTTGAATCATTAAAAGGGGAATAGATGTATGGTGATTATAATCTCGCTTATGTTGATTTTGAGAATGGTGAATTAAAGTTGGCCCACCATCTCATCGTTGTGCAGAATAAAAGGTAGAATTTTGAGAGTTTATTCAAAGTCATTTTATTCACAACGGTGAAGGTAAAAATTGTAAGCAATTATATGTATATGGGCATATGTCTATAAGACCTAGAAAGGCATGTGTACCTGTAGTGAATCACTGGTAAAGTCTAGATGTAGGCCTAGGTGATAGGAGGGTATTTGTTCCATGATATTGCATGTAATGATGTCTATTCAAAGGCTAAGTGAAACTCCATTGTAAATGGGCGAGACTCCATTGTGAATGGGCTTGGAGATGAGCAATGAAGGATCATTTGGCAGTCTTGGCCAGCTTGGGCTAAGGTCTTCGAATGCAATATTCGAGGTGGAGCACTAAAGGTGTTCAGGATCGCAACAAAAGATTTGTTTGCAAGCTCAAGAATTCATTGTATGGCCTGGAAAGCGCATCCAGGAAATTGGTACAAGAAGTTGATTCCTTCATGGTGAGCCAAGATTTACAAGAAGTGAACGTAACCATTGTGTTTATGGTACTCACTATCTTTGTGTTTAGATTGTTGATGATATGCTTGTAGCAAGCAGTAGCATGGTTAAAGATCATCAGGTTGGCTCAGTTGACTTGGACGTTCGAGATTGATGGTAAGTTTTAGGTTATCACAACTTGAGTACATGCTAACAATACTCAGGAAATTCGATATGAATGATGTGAAACTGGTAAAATATTTTTTGGCTTTCCATTATAAGTTTTCTTTAGGTTTGTGTTTAAGTGATGAAGACGAAAAGGGTTATATGTCTCGTGTATGGTATGCTAGTAGAAAGATTGATGATTGTGATGAAAGGATGAGATATTTCACGTGCAGTTGGTGTTGTCAATGGTCACATGACAAATCCAAGTGGAGCAGTGAAATGAGTGCTTCGGTTTTGGAAGCACTAGTATCACCTATGTTTAGATTGCAAGAAGGTGATGAATGGACAATGGCGTGGCATCAGATAAATTGTTGTCAAGGTGGAGATTGTTAGGAATCTGACAACTATTTGGATAAGGCGGTTTTAACTCACCAAGATTTAAGGCAGATTTATTGCCACTTGTTGAAACCACTCAGCTAAGATAGGGGCAGCATTTAATGTTTTCAATTTTGTATAACTGAAGGAGACATTGTATAAATATGAATGCCTTAGAGGCATTTGATGAGCAAGGGGCTTCAAGCCCTTTTCGGGCTACTGGTTGTAATCTCTTGTTAAGCAATAAAATGTTGTTGTCATTGTTCCGTGAATGTTTCCCTCACCCTCAAGGTTTTACCACGTAAACCTGTGTCTATTGTGTGATTGCTATTCTATACTTGAATTCATGTTTCGCTGTAACATGCTTGCCTACATAATTTTCTTTGCATCAACCGCATCAACATATATAATGTAAAGGGTATAGTTAAAACAACCTAAAAATATAAAGAAAAAATGAATACAAAAAGATCACATCAATAACATTCTAGTCTTTATTTGGAAGATCAAACTTAAATTCTTCAATATTTACACATTCAAATAATTAATTGAAAATGAAAATTCCACCCCAATGACATACCAATTCGTTTTCATTTATCAACAAATTTTGGTCGCTCACAATATCGTTAGTTACAAAGGTATGGCCAATTTGTTGATATCCTCCGAGCATAGGCTTATCAAGTTAGGGATTTTATTATGATCCGATGGCGATGGCGATGGCGATTTGGAGCTACAGGCGAACCAGGGAACCCTTGGGAACCCTGACCTTATTTTCCTGGCCTCCACCGGATCTCGTGGGATTGGATTACTGAGCTCTTGGTTACTTTTTATTTTCAGCAACAGTGCTGGTCTGGTACCGGCTTTTTCATCTTACACTGTTCTCATTTGTCTTTTGTCCAGCTCGCAGTCCTGCAGCTCCATCCTCTACTCCGATTGGCCCAGTTTCACAGACCTTTCTCTTTTCTGTAACCTGTTGTCCCCCTGTCGTCCTCCACTGGCCCGCGTCTTCACCTTCCCTGTCTCGTTTTTTCTCCTAGGGGGCCTACTACTAGCCGCACCTGGTCCCTCTGCCATGGAGTCACTGACTGACCTGATGCATCCATCCAATGAACTTGTCTGGGAACAAGCGGGACTCTTCGATAAGGTGGATTTCCTTGAGAAATCGACACAAAAGTTTCCCTCCAAGCCCTCCAGTTCAAACTTTTCTACCGACCCCGCCAAAACTTCATTTAAACTAGCACAGACTACACAGACTGACTCCTTTGAGCTGATATCCATACCTCCTGACTCCTTTAGATCACATCCTGTTTCCTCTCCACTACAGCCTAGTGTTGGTCATACTACCTCTTAGGATGCACATTTAGCTACCAACTCACCCAGTCGTGCTACAAAAGGCCGAAAGGCGTGGAAATCGATTAGAAGATCGAAGAGGCTAGTGCTTGGTGACGGGATTGGTTTTGAAGAACTCTGCAAGATGTTGACTTGCACTCTGGTGGGCCATTTCTCCTATAAACGTTCCAACACACTATCTCTGGAGGACTGGACTAAGCTAAAGTGGTTTCCCCTTCTGGGCTATACGTCAGAGATCCTCTATCTTAAAAATGGTTGGTTGAGCTTCCACTACAATTCCCCTAAGGATGCTACCCTCCTTCTTTCTTCCTCGTGGGTTGAAGGAGGCAGCAACCTCATGCTCAAACGCTGGAGGCTCGCATTTAACCCGGACACTGAGTTCTTCCAACTTAGACACCTTTGGGTGCTTCTCCCTGGCCTTCCTCTTTTTCTCTGGAACGACGGAGCGCTGACTGCTATTGCAAACTCCCTGGGTAGACTCATCGCTCTAGACTCTCTTTCGCACACAGGCCACTCGAGGAAGCTGGGAAGAGTCTTGGTTGAGATTGATATCACTTCTGGACTGTCGGAATCCTTGGAGATCGAGTGGAGACGATGAATACACCTACAGAAGCTTGATTATCTCGAACTCCCATTTCGTTGCAATCTCTGCCGGGAAACTGGCCACCTTAGACGCTCATGTCCTGGTAAGTTACCTTTTGCCCCCTCTGAAGATTCGGATCTACACCTAAATCCTCTTGCATATATGGAGCCGAATCCCTCCCTTGCTTATCTGGACTCGCCCTCACAACCGCTCTCTCCTCCACTTCCAGGACTGACTGACCCCTCGCTGTCCAAGCTGAACTTGTTATGCCCAACTTTGTATAAGTCCCTCTCGATCACTGAGAAGGAACTTACTAGTGGCTTCCCTTGGCTCTCCTCCTCCCACTCTGCAAAAATCCCAAACCCGAGAGTTGGTAGGATAAACACTCCTGATCCTCCTCCGACTGACGTTCCCTCCGTTTTCCCCACGCCTCTGCTTCATACACCCTCCCCTCTCTCCTCTTCCCTGGATGTGCTACACCTTCCTCCCTCCCCCCCTGCTGAACCGGATGCTACCTCGTCGATGCTTCCTGGTTTTAGTCAGCCCACTGATGAAGGCTCGAAGTTACTGGTGGCGTTAAACTCCTTGTTCCCTGCTGCTGACCCTCCTGATAATTTCACACATCTCCTAGTTTACCGGGGGAAAGAGCTCATCAACTCAGCCAGTGGGGAGGGTTCTACCTCCACTCGACCCACTGAATCTGCGCAGAAGACATTTGCTTGGTCAAGAGGCATTGGCGTGGAGCTTTCACCACTCCAGACGCGAAGCACCAGAAAGAAAAAGGAGAAATTGAACTCCACACAAGATCCTTCTGTCATCCCCTCACAGGACGGAAAGGCCCTTAGAGAAATGAAGGCCTTGGCACGATCAAAGTAATGATTGTGCTCTCACTTAATATTTGAGGGATCGAAGGCCCCCTCAAGACGGCTTCCTTCCGACGACTACTGGAAACCACAAAGCCTGACGTTATTTTTCTTCAAGAGACCCTTACGGTGGAGCATAAAGCGAGAGATTTCCTGCATCAATTTCGAACAACTTGGGTTACTGCGGCTGTTAGTTCTCTTGGCAACTCCGGTGGATTGCTGATGGCTTGGAATCCAAATTTATTTGAGCTTCGTCCTTACCTGACCAGGGGAGGTATTCTGCTTATTGGCCGCTCGCTAGCAACAAACCAGGAGTTGGCTTTCCTTAATGTCTATGGTCCTTGCTCAGACAAACTGCTGTTCTGGACGCACCTTTCAAAGAGTGGAGTTCTCTCGATTCCTAATCTCATTCTGGGAGGTGACCTTACCATTATCCTCTCGACTGAAGAACATTGGGGAGGATCTTTTTTGTCGGGATCCGCTGAAGCTTCCTACAAAGAGATATTTGACTCAAATAATCTCATAGATGTTCAGTCGATCCAACTGTCTCCCACCTGGCGTAATGGACATGCTGGTCCTGATGCTATTGCCAGACGCTTGGATCGCTTCCTTGTGGCCGATAGACTCATGTCTTCTTCTGTTGCACTGTCTTCGTGGGTGGCATTTCCATTTTTTTCTGATCACGCCCCTGTTCTTCTCCAGTTGTCGCCTTCTGTACACCGACCGACTCCTTTCAAATTCAATCATCGTTGGTTAGCCACTGACAATTACTCGGACATTGTCCTCTCTGTCTAGAATGACCACTGATTTCTTGCTGAGGTAAACCCACAGATCTGCCTGGTTTGGAAGTTAAAAGTCCTCAAGTCTAGAATGATAGGGTGGTATAAGGAAAAGAGAAAAGTGGAGGGGGCTCGCCTACAGCTGCTGGAGACGCAGATCACTTCGCTCCTATACAATTCTTCTCTCTCGGCCTTGTCTGAGGGGGAGACCGCCAACCTTCGTCAGCTTGAATCACACAGAGCGACCTTACTTCGTGAAGATGAGTTTAGCTGGAGACTGCGCAGCCGCGCAACTTGGCTCAAGTGTGGAGATTCAAACTCCATCTTCTTTCACAAGGTAGCCAGTTTTAATAGGAATAAAAAATCCATCTGGTCTATTGAAAGTGCAGGAGCTGGTTTAATTCGTGGGCAGAAAGAACTTTTGGCTGAGGCAGCCTCTCATTTTTCTCTATTGTACAAAGATTCAAACAACCTTAACCTCCGGGAGAAGGTATCTACAGCTAGTCTGTTCCCTCGTTTGGTTACTGATGAGGAAGCCAGAGTTCTTTTCAAGCCTGTCACTCTCTCTGAACTCAAAGATATCCTAATACATTTTTAAAAAGAGCGGAGTCCGGGGCCGGATGGCTGGACCACATAATTTTTCCTATACTTTTTTGACCTCGTTGGTGTGGATCTTCTTCGGATGGTTGAGAACTCTCGTCTCAAGGGAAAGATTGCTGGTGGCCTAAACTCTACTTTCTTGGTCCGAATTCTGAAAGAAAACAACCCGATCTCTTTTAATGACTTTCGACCGATTGCCCTGTGTAACCTTATCTATAAGGTCATTGCAAAAGTCATCTCAAATCGCATCAAGCCCTATCTAGGGAAGAGCCTCTCGGAGGGATAGCTTGGTTTCTTGAATGGCAGAAGAATACAAGATGCTATTGGAGCTGCCCATGAATGCATCCACAACATCAAGCAAAATAACCAAAAAGCGTTGGTCTTGAAACATGATCTTAAGAAAGCATTTGACAACATTGATTGGGAGTTCTTGAGACTTATTTTATACGCAGTCGGTTTCGGAGACAAACTTACAAGTTGGATCCTGGCTTGTGTTTCTAGCGCAAATTTTGTTGTTTTGATCAACGGCGAGGCTACTTCCTTTTTCAAAAGTGAGAGGGGGCTCCGACAGGGATGCCCACTCTCCCCTTATCTCTTTATTCTGATTATGGAGGGCCTTAGCCTCCTCCTCACTCAAAGCTTCTCTGCTCACCTTATTTCTGGCATAAAGGTTTCTAAGCTTATTAATATCTTCCTCCTTATGTTTGTTGACGATGTTCTCATCTTGACAAAAGTTGATTTTGCAGAATGGCTAGTTATCCAGGATATTCTTCACCTCTTCTGCTCGGTTTCGGGACTATCCATCAACCACTCCAAGTCCTCAGCTCACCACTGGGGGCTCTCAGTTCCTGAACTCCTCCGTTTCAAGGATCACCTTCCCTACTCCTTTCTTGACCTGAAGGAGGGTTTCAGATACCTTGGGTACCAGCTGAAAATGGGAGCTTCCCTTCCGGAGGATTGGCGCTGGTTAGTTGCAACTTTTGAAAGAAAATTGATTTTTGGTGCAATAAGTGGTTGTCCATGGGTGGCAGATTCATCCTGATAAAAACTGTGATGGAAAGCCTTGCCGTTTTCTGGATGACCCTGGAACGGATTCCAAAAAAAGTCATCCACATTCTCCGCAGACTCGCCTTCAATTTTTTGTGGAATGGACAGGCCTGTAGACGTCGATTCTAGCTCTACGGTTGGGAGACACTCTCCAAACCCCAAAGAGCGGGGGGCTGGGGTCTAAAGAACCTCTCCATTTTCAGCACTGCCCTTCTAGCTAGCTCATTTTGGCGAGCAGCTACCCAGGAGAGTATCTGGCACCAAATCATTGCAGAAAAGTACATGGGCTCCATGTCGTTTTGTGTTTGGATCCGAAAGCCTTCTCTACAGCTAAAGAGGGCATCCCCCTTCTGGAAAGGCCTAGTCGCTGCTTCGCCTGTGATCCTCCACTAGCTTCGATGGAAGCCTGGCTCTGGTAAGGAGATTTATTTGGGAAAGGATTTAATCCTCGGGCTGGAGGATAGCTCACTCCTCTCTTCTACTTTATGTCTTTATCTCATCTCCTTAAACCTTTCGACTCTAGCACGGGCTCGTATTCCGACTAGAGACCACACTCTACCAGATTACTGGTTGGGTTGTCGGGACCTGTCGATTAGTGGTCTGTGGGAGGCTGAATGGAATCGGTTCACTCTTGCTCTTAGAAGCGCAGGTATCTCCTTATCAGACGATCCGGACACACTGCTGTGGGCGGGAGGGGATGCCACGGGTACTCTCTCGATTAAAAACTTGTACACGGCTCTTCTCAATCAAAGCTCTCAAGGCGTTGACTCCTCCTGGTTCTCCCAGATTTGGCACTGGACTATCCCGCTCAAGATTAAACTTTTTCTCTGGCTCGCAGGGAAGGAAAAGATTCTTACTTGGGATATGCTCCGTCGGCGAGGTTGGGAAGGGCCGAATATTTGTCTTCTCTGCCGTCGGGCTTTTGAAGACGCTCATCACCTATTTATTCACTGTATTTTTGCGAGGGAGGTCTGGACCTATCTCCTTAATCATTTCTCGCTTCCCTTCACCTGGAGAAGCGACACCCTCTCTGATTGTTTCCGTCTGTGGACCTCCTTAAAATCCCCTCCTTATTGCCTGGTCGCCCATGTTTGCTGGCAATTATGGCTAGCGCGCAACAGGGTAACCTTCGAGGATCGGACTCCTTTCCTGCGGCATGTTGTGTACAGTGTTCTGACCTCCTTCCATTGGAAACAGTCAAGAGACATTCCACACATTCACAAAGCTCTCGAATTTAATCTGCTAGATGGATACACCTTTGCCTGTTTTGATGGTGGGCGCAGGTCACTGGTCGTTGTGGAGCGGGAGGTATCTTCAGATCTCATCATTCAAGGACCACTAAATGGTATTTCAGTTGCGGGGTGGGCTCAAACACAAAAGCAGAGCTCTTGGGGCTCTGGACCACACTTTTTCTAGCCTCCTCGTGGTCTATTAAATACATTATAGTCCTGGGTGACTCGCGTGTTGTTATTGATTGGATTAACCAAAAATCCAATCTTCACTCCGTCCACATTGAAGGTTGGAAACATAAAACGCTGGAGCTGTCCAAGCATTTTTCCGACATCAGTTTCCATCATTTATCCAGATCCTTCAATTGCGAAGCGGATGCACTTTCAAAGAAAGCACTAAAAGGCATGGTCGGTAGACTCTCCATTTTCCACTGTGATAGTGGAATTGAAAGCTCTACGACCAGCATTAGTATTTTTTGATTATGTATCCTGTCTATTTTTTATGGAATTGTTTATTTGGGTTGCCAGTGGAGGACGACGGATACTGAAAATTGAAAGGCCTGTGTAACTATGTCAGTTTCGGACTGTTGTTCTACCTTTGCTCATGGCAATTTATTTGTATTGTCCTCTATCTGATTATGCTCGGCTCATGGACAACGATTCATAGCTTGCTGCTGCCATATTGTAAATGAATTTATACTATTTATAAATTTGAGTAATTTTTCCTTGAAAAAAAAAGTTAGGGATTTAAAAATATTATTATTATTGGTAAGAATATCGAACCACTTACATGAACAAGTAAGAGTATTTATTCTACTTATTGGAATCGAATTTTCTGGACCTAATAAAATATTAAAAATAATGTTTCAACATTAAAAACTAAATAAATTGGTTGAAATTAATTAAATGAGAGTGAAATAAATGAACTTGAAATTAGTATAAAAAATTCATTGAGCATCATTAGTAATATTTAAAGAATTCATTCAGCATCATTAATAAATATTAGTAATTAGTATCAAGAATTCATTGAGCATCATTAGTAATATTTAAAGAAAATTCATTCAGCATCATTAATAAATATTAGTAATTGGAATATTGACCTGGCAAAGTTGTCCAATATCAAATCAAATTAGATCATTGGTTTTCTTGTTTCAAGAGATTGTGGCTAACTAACTGTTTTTTAAAGATTTTTAGGGATTCCAAGATATCTCATTTTTTATTTTTTTTAAGGGTTAATTAATGTGTCCATATAAAGTGGTTCAGCCATTGATAGTCACATTTCAGAAAACCGAAGGTCGAGGTGTTAGTTAATTCAAATGAAAATATAAGTTATAAATTAAATGACAATAAAAAAAAATCACATTTCAGAAAATCGAAGGTCCAGGCGTTAGGTAATTCAAATGAAAATGACAAGAAGTACTAAATTAAATGACATTGAATAAAAAAATGCCAGTAAGAATCCCTTGTTTCACCAATGGTGACTTCCCACTCGTACCCTTATTCATCATGCAGAATACTTCACAGGAACCTGCTATGCACAATCCAATGTTAAACATAACTAAATGAAAATTTTGAAAGTATATATATATATATATATA
>JZKD02S0556999.1:0-16377 GCA_000966675.3 Picea glauca | reverse complement strand
GCGCGGCTCTTTTGTTTGTGTAAATATTGTTTTTATTTTCAGCTCAATAAAAGACTCCATAGCCCAACAGTAAGGCACTAAATATGCAAAAGGTGTTCTTAGAGTATCACAGGGACGACTCTATCCCCCATGGATCCAAATGTTAGCGATATTTCTGGTAAGGGGGGTTAGAATGTGAAGGAGT
Source organism: Picea glauca (assembly GCA_000966675.3). Lineage (NCBI taxonomy): Eukaryota > Viridiplantae > Streptophyta > Pinopsida > Pinales > Pinaceae > Picea > Picea glauca. The sequence goes on along the minus strand of JZKD02S0556999.1, from coordinate 16,193 downwards.
GGGTGAAAAACCCATTTACTATAAGCTAGGGGCGCAAATGTGCTTGTGATTAAGCACTCAACAATTTTGGGCGGCAGAGATTTGCGTGCCTAGATCAACGATGCACATGACATTCCGAAGCCACCCGGCCTTTCCACCTTTAAGCAGAGGGGGGCGGTCCGGAATCGAGGGTGCACCTCTTCAACGACCACGATCGAAGCGCCCAAATCAATGGGGCACAGGGTGATTCTGGACCCCCCCCCCCCTCGCCTTTCGACCTTTAGGCGGAAGGGGGGGGGTCTGGAATCGAGGATGCATCTTTCCGATGGATGTGATTAGAGCGCCCGGATCAATGGCGCACAGGAAATCGAGACACCATCTGTATTTCTGCATTTAAATCAACGTGGGGCCCCCTTTCCTGTCGTGTCATCTCGTCATCTGTTTTCCACCTAACCGTGTGATGAGGATCGCTCCCTTTAGCCCCCATCCTCATCCTCCAACATCTGTTCACCTCCCCTCTTCTGGTCTGTGTGGTCCCTTTCCCATCTCATCATCCACTCACCACCTGCCATGTGTCCCACTCCCCTTCCGCTTATTTCCTCTCGCCATGTGTCTTCCCCCATAACATTTCTCACACCTCATCAGTTCATATCACACCCTCATAGTTTCAGTGCCACCACTCCCGTTATGCACCCCATCCTTCACGCTGGCTTCCACGCCCATTCATCGGGCTGTTTAGCTAATCCAGGTGGTAGCATGAGGGGTCTTCCACGTCCACAAGGTGCCAAGTCGGCCGGGTCATCCTCAATCCCAATGAAGAAGTTATTAAGGTAGTTGGTGGTGCTTAGACATCGCCTTCGCCATAATGGGAAGTCCGACGACGATTTAAAGGCACGTCGATTCACCCACGGAGCTGTCATAAGTTCAATTGTGTCTGCCATAGGTGCACGATCATTCAGAGACTACGGTTGCAGATTGTCAAAAGCCATGAAGACGCAATGTGTTTAATGCAGCGTCTCAATTTTTTCGATGTTGTTTTTTTGAGTATATGTAGGTGTTTTCCCCATTTTGGTATCTATCAATGGTAGAGAAAAGATCCCAACTGTAAAGTTTTAACAACCACTCTGGTTTCCTGGTTATGCATCTGTATCTGAGATTTCTTGTTTTATGAAAAATAGTTTCTTCACTCCATCTATGTTTCTGTCTCATACCAGAGAGTTCATGGTTGAATGATTCACATGAATTGTTATAGTTATTATATGATAAAGGATTTGTCGTGCATTATTGTATTCCCTGGTCTCCTACATTTGAATGTAAGAGGATCTCATGTTTGGACGCTTTCTTCTCCAGTCTGTTAGGAACCTGATGTTTGTGGCAGACCCTCACACTCTTCTCGTATAAGTCTTCCCCCTGCTCACCCTTATTACAAATCATTGTTTGACTTTTATCTAAGACCTCACTTGCTCATGCATGCCTGTCCTAGTTTCAGAGTTGAGACTATATTGTTCGGAGTTTACTTCCATTTGATCACCCCTTTCTAATCAAATCGTGACATTAAACTAATGGGTGTCAGGCTCTACTCCTGCAAGCAATCCAGGAGTGACTTCCGACGCTAACAACCATCTATTCCTCAAGATCTCCAAAGGATCATTGATAAGCATTCCAAAATATTTGAAGATATTCCCAAAGGTCTTCCACCGACTCAAAATCATGATCATGAAATTCACCTAATTATTGGGAGTGTTCCTCCTAACATCAGGCCATATAGATACCCTTACGCCCAGAAGAGTGAAATTGAGTGCATGGTTGAAGAAATGTTAGAGGATGGCATTATTAGACCTAGCCAAAGNTTGATAAGCATTCCAAAGTATTTGAAGATATTCCCAAAGGTCTTCCACCCACTCAAAATCATGATCATGAAATTCACCTAATTCTTGGGAGTGTTCCTCCTAACATCAGGCTATATAGATACCCTTACGCCCAGAAGAGTGAAATTGAGCACATGGTTGAAGAAATGTTAGACTCTAGCATCATTAGACCTAGCCAAAGTTCTTACTCTACACCAGTGGTAATGGTATTCAAGAAAGATAGCTCATGGCGTATGTGTCCAGATTATAGAGAGCTAACCAAGATCACTATTAAAGATAAGTTTCCCATTCCTGTCATTGGTGAATTGCTAGATGAACTACATGGAGCAATCTATTTCACAAAATTGGATCTCCGTTCAGGGTATCATCATATCAAAATGAAGGAAGAAGATATCCCAAAAACAACATTCCGAACTCATCAAGGCCATTATGAATTTTTTGTCATGCCTTTTGGCCTTACAAATGCACCTTCCACATTCCAAGGGTNTAAATCCCTTAATTTTGTAAAGAAATCTTGGATATTGTCGAAGCTTTTTGGATCCAATGTGAGAAGTTCCACCTCCAACATGTGCCCCCTCATCTCATCCTATTTACAAAATATCCCTTCCAAGGTGGTCCATGCTTCATTGGGAGTCTTACAATAAGATATGTGAAAAAGGAGATTGGGAGAAATAAGACTGCAAATTGTTCCGAGTGCCTCATCCATACGATTTAAGTACTTGGATTTTTCTATGGATGATGTTAGTTCTGTATCTATATTCAAGGTTAACCTGTACAACCCTCTGGTTCATATATGTATGGATATTTTCTCCTTCCATAAAAAATAGTTGTAAGGTGTAAGAATGAATTCTTTTTGGAAATCCGTCTTTCCGCTGTCTTCAATCTTTTGTACCTGTAAACATATTGGTGTAGATTTTGCTTAGTAGTCTGTTGGCTCTAATACCATGTAAATGTGTTGAAACTTCATAGAATATATCTATCTAGAGAATACTACACACATTTTCAGAGAGAAATTGAGAAAGAAGAAGAAAGAGAGAAAGAATGGAAGAATTCTCATTAAACATAATGAATAATGAATAATTTACACATGATATACTCTGTATAACTGAACCAATGAANTGTAAATCTTAGGCTATTGGGAGAGTTGACTAGTTCCCTATATATTTTATTGTGATGTGTCAAAATACTTAGGATTGGGGGAGGGGTTTCCTAATCTGATAAATGATAAACACTGCCCATCTATATTATAATCCATGAGAAGAGGAAGTAAAATCTCCGTAAAAATTATGTTATATTTTCTTCATGATATTTTGGGGTATTATATCAGAAGTTGTTTTTATTAAAATGATAAATTCTACACTGCTAGCATCACTATGTTTTATAATCCTGATGTACATTTTTTTTAATGAAATACTGCTTAAATAGTTCTTTGTGTCAATTACAGACTGTTAAACGCTCACTACAAATTTGTGTTACACACCTATGAACAGAGGAACAAGTTATTTAATAGAGGAAAAATTGTTTTATAATGTTATAAGAATGATGACAAGGAAATTAACAGTGGATCATTCTATTCACACTTATCATGTCCATGCTCGTATTCACCATGACTTTTAGAAATTTCTCAAGCTGTGTGCTATGGGTGCTACGTGCTATGGGTGAACATCCATTATAATGGGGATAGTTTCTGCTTGCATAGGAGTACCATATGAAGTGCCATATGGATTGGAATTTGGAAGACCAGATGGGGTGCCATATGGACAACTGAATGAAACACCATATGGAGGATCAGATCAAGTATGCATATACTATAAATGACCATGATTTCATGCCAACATGATTATTCGAATTGATACACCTGTTTCACTAGTAAGGTAAGATGAATTGAATGGTATGTTGTTAAAATTCATGTTGATAATTAAATTAAAAAAAATTAATGCATTTTTATGATCAAATTTCCAAGTTGAAGACTTGGACATTGATATAATTCACACATAATTTCCTTTGCCTCCAAATTAAACCATTTGAAATTAAAATGTTGTGCAATCATAGTCACACATGGCAATCGTGTGTGATTAATTCGCTCACGAATTCAATCATTTCTACCTCAATCACATTAAAAATCAGGTCTTTTCCCCAATTTCCATTCCACTCATCCCCTGCTTGCTGTGTTGTGATCGCCCTCTTCCTGATTCCATTCTTCTTCTCATCCTTCATGATGTAACCATGCCTAAACACTATGAACCTTCCTCCTATATCGAGCTTCTACCCATCCCCGAATTCACAGAGTGTAGAAAGATTTTCCTTCGCACAGGGTGGGGACCATTCTTGGCCAGTCTGTAAGGCCGCCATGATGGCATGTCACTACAATTCACTCTTGGGTTCTATGGGAGGCTGGCATGCATAGGGTCTGTGGCCTTCTTGGTCTCTTAAGAGTCAATTTCCTTAGTGACACAATTTCCATGGGTTGGGGATCAATGGTTCAAACACCATCAATTGCCACATCCAAGCTCCAATAGAGTATTCAAGCCTAAATTTAAAAACGTTTTTGGAGCCAGAGGGTACTCCAAAGAATGGATCAAGGATTAATTGATTAATCCCATGATGGTAATTACCAGGGTTATCACTTGTGAAGGTAGGTACTCTGTCTTCAAAGCTTGTCATTTCCATCTATTAGCCCATTTCCAATTTAATTAGCCCCTGGATTTTCCTTTCTACTTCTTGAAAAGTATTCAGAAAATGCCTTCCCAAGTGTGTAAAATCTTGGCTAACCCTTAAAAAAATCTATTCCACCATGGCCTCATCAAATTTATTTTCATAAACAAGTTGAAAAAATAGGGCAAGACATGGGATGAATTCCTCTATCAATTCTCAAACCCCCATCTCACAATCACGACCAGTAAGAGATCAATTGATTTAGGGGTTGTTACTCCATATAAGCCTCATTATCCAAAGAATACAAACCCTACAACTCAAACTATCTCTCTCTCTGATCAAAAGATCAAGAAAATTGTTGATTCCTCTGTAACCTCATAGGGTAAGAAAACCAAAAATCCTGCTGATAATTCTCCATTGCGTTCAAATCCTGTTGATCGTCAACCTAATAAATTACAAGATGCATTTCAACAAGACTTTCCTTCAATCCCTACAAATAGAAGAGGATCCAATCAATTCAAAGGGTAATATTTTCAAATAAGTACCCAAAATGCAAGTGGAAAACCTAATGTAAAACCTCCAAGCAATTTCGATCCTATCCAATTATCTTTTGATATTGAAAGTCCCCATAAATGACTCAGAGAAGTTTTTGCAGAAGAGTTTGAGCCTGACAAAGAAGTTAAATATGAACCTATTCTCTCTCACAAAAACTCTATTACTCCTACCTCCCAGATGCCTATATCAGCTTTCAAAGTTGATATACCTTCTACATCCATTAAGGGATCCAAACCCTCTTATTTTAAACCATCATATCATACCCTACTTATTGGTAAATTGGAACAAGAAAATGCTCAGTTGCTTCAATAGTTGGAGGAGAAAAAAACTATGGATAGGCATCTACATCATGACAGTGTGGTATTGAAAGAAAAATTGAATTCTCTCTAGCGATTGGTTTATCAAATGACTACCACCAATCCTATCCTTCAGATGCAATTGGAACATCGTTAAAGGACCAAGACAAGATCCCCAATACAAGAGGGAGAAGCTTAGAAATCCAATCCACCCCCTCCTTCACGAGTCTAGTTATGTCGGGTGATTCATTTTTGTTTGCAGAGGTACCTGCAAATCCTTAGGCCTGGGGGTAATGTTGGGTTCATGTTTTGATTATTTTATTTCGATGGCCAATTCCTTTTTGCATAGATATTACATATGCTATGGTTCATATTATCCATTTTGAAGGATTCTCAAAGGTTTATATATAAATTCACCATGAATTCGCACCAGGTATGTATAATTGGTGTTTTTGCAATGGTTTTGTGATCAATTCAGCTCATTTCGATGTTTATGAAGATTTAATGTATGGTTTGCTTGCAACATGAAAAAATCGCAGTCCAATCCTCCATTTGGTACCTCGTCCGACACTCTGTTTATCACTTGATTCGACACTCCATACAACATGTGATCTGACACTCGGATCACATTGAAGATGGTGGTTGGTACATTGGTGGCCTTTGGTGGATGAATCAGGGATCTGGATTTTGTGCCCCCTCATGACCTCCAACTATAGAGCTCAACACACCTCGGATTGGGAAGTTGTAGTGATCGTTGAGTGGCTCACAAAATTGTTAGAAAATGTTGTTGTTAGAACTCATTTAATGAGTTTACTGTTTTTAGAGGAGGTCAACCCTTCCAGTGGTCGACCTCTAAAGATGTTATCATCTATAAATACCACTACCTGTGGCATGACTGAAGAGAATAATTTATTTTTTTGGTACATACATTATCTTCAAATTTATTCCACACTCTGTTTTTATGCTTAATGACAGTATTGCATTGATTTAGCCTATGCGTTTCTTGTTGGAGTGTATCCATGACCTGTTGGGAGCCCACCGATGGTCTGGGTGACTATGTATATCAGTATATATTTGTGTTCATCATATTTCTTATTTAGAATTTGAAAGTGTCTCTCTACTGCATGTATCTCTCAATTTTAATCACTGTGTGTATATGTCACTTATAAACTGTTAATCTAATTCGTTTTCCTTAATTGAAGATTGCTTGATTGAACTGTGTAGATCATAGAAGGATGTCCATGGTTATGTTGTAGGAGATAGTTAATTGTAGTGTTGTGTCTTATTCCTTATTATCTATAGATCATCCTGCATGATACTAATTTAGATAGTTTCATTTAATTCTTGATTAATTAGTTTAGTTCTGATAACTTCGACAGAGAAGTAGTTTAGATTGGTTCTTTTGACAGAGCATTAGTTTAATATTGATTTATTTGTAGCTTTGACAGATTAGTTGTTTTGAGTTTTGATAGTTTTAACTTATATAGGTTTAATTGCCATTTAAATTATTCTATGTAGGTATATTTTGTTTATTAATTTTTCTTCAACATGATAGGATATATATAGATTTTGAATTATGATTTTTACTGGCATTTTGGTTAATTTGGAAGTATGATTTTTAATGATAGATTGATTCATTTTAGATTATGAAATCTCAGTTATGAATTTAAAATTGTAATTTCTAGTTGGCATTAATCGAGAATTAGAAGTTTGCACATGGTGAACTTGAATTAGGATTTTCAATTATGAGTTTATGAGTTTATAGATTTTCTTGAGTTAGTAATTTTAAATAGAGTGTTTTTAACAGTTGATGATTGATGTATAAAGTTTATAGATCACACGGATTTCAAAAATACCTAGTGTTGCTTCTATGATGACAAACATTTCCTTAGATTGACTTATCCATACTTTCCATTTCTCTGTAGAGGTTAGCATTGATATAATTCCTATTGAACTATCACTAATAGTCAGATGCCATCGTGATGTTATTCGACACTGAAGACACAATAATCACCTTTGAATACTTTCCTTCTTTTTACTGCAAGCTAGAAATAGTTTTGAACAATCAGAATTTGAATACAGTCATAACACTTTTACTTTTGATTAAGTAGATTTTATTCTTCGTAAAATATAAATAGTTATGAGTTCTTTTTAAGAATAGGGTTCACTTGTCAAAATAGTTTCGATAGACTATTTGTTTACTTTCTTACTTGATCGGAGATAGATAGATCAAATAACTCAGAAATAGCTTACTTGTTGTTTCTTACTTAAAAAGAGATTGAATAGATTAACTAGCTGTGAAATAGATTTATTGTTATTTACTTATTTAGAAATAGTCCATAAATTCATTGTTTAAGATTACTTAGGGAAATAGTTCATAATTATAGAATTACTTAAAGCTCGTTAATTGAAGGTTTCTTTATATATGATTTGCTAATTAACTAGATTTGAAGAATCATATCTTTAGAAAGTAGATTGATAGAGTGTTGATCCCTAGGGTAGACCATCTCCTTCATTAGACAATCCTTCCATTATATTTTCTTCCTTGTCTCATACATTTCCACAACTCTAAGTTTACTTACCCTGAGTTGAGAATTTAATTGATGGAATTAGTGCTTATGGAATACCCATCAGGGGGTCGGTTGAATTTGTGAGATGCCACAAAGAATACCAGGAGTTATGATTACTAAAGCATAAATGTCATCAAGATGAAAGCAATCAAAGAAGCAATCTATTGATATCTAGAGAATAGAGAGAGATAAAAGGACAAAGAAAAGGGAAGAAATTCATTACCTATGGAGCATTCATAAGTCGAATAGAAAAATGATCAAGGAGGGTTAACCTGACAGAGCATGTGAGAATTATGAGTATGAAATGAATCGACCAGAGTTGGAAATAATAGCAGCCATGAAGACCCCCAAAATATGTCATGATGTATAGTTGATAGAAGATAGATTGAATGTCTATGAACTGGAATACAAACCTAAAAGAATGGATTATGAAGAATGATTACCAATGATACACACTTTCTCCACACTAGAAACCACCCCGCGAATAAAATAATTCCTCTAGCAGCGAATTCATATCGATGACAAATTTATAAGGTTATGGTACAGAACCAACGAGCATGACAACCTATGAGATGTGCTCATTGTCGAGACAGAAAGAAATGAAACCAAAAACATGCTCATCCAAATTAAGGATCTCATCGACTCGACCCCCCTACCAAATCTATGATCAAGATAAGAAACTAGTTACATCCATGAATCCACACGCCCATTGGACCGATTCTTAGTCGAGTATAAATATCAAAGTTCTCAAACCGAAACGATACTTTTTGCAGTTAACAAGAAAACATTATTCCTCGAGTACCACCCAATAAAATATCAACCAATAGAAAAGGCAACATAAGAAAACTCGACTGAGGATTTGACAACTTAGTCGAAAATTGTGGTAACTCAAACACCACAGAAATAAAATACCTCTAAAAAGACAATAAAGATGTGGTTTAACCACATACCCATGTTCGAGGGAGATGGGGACCCAAAAATACACTGGTTCATGTGTGATAAATTCTGGGATATTGCAGACATCACCGGTGAAGAAAGATAGATGGAACAATTTAGAGCCGCCTTCTGATACTGTGCCCTAACATGGTTTATGAACTATACAAAAATCATTATCGGACATAAAATATAGTTTTCTATCTTTTTTAAAATTCCAATATTTCACACACTTGTATTTGCAAAATTTAAAGGAAATAAAATAACGAACGTACAAGTCAGTATGGGAGTATGATAAAATATTCAAATATCTCTTGAGCCAAATTCCAAAAAAAATTGACCAAAGCTTGCTAGTTCAGTGGTACGTCGCTGGTTTATTTCAATGGATACGCTCACCATTACACTTGTACAAAATAACCACTTGTGAAGATGCATTACAAAAGGCACAACACATTGATATGGATGATGACAGGCTGTCGAATACTTCATCGACTAGATGACTTGAAGAAAATATAGATCATTTATAACAAACGATAAAGAATCCATCAATAAGAAGAAATGAACTTTGTTGCACTTCATGATGCGAAGAAGGACATACGAAGGAAACATGTAGCCTCAATGAGAAACCACCAACAATAGTAAATTAAAATAGAGTACAAGCTCAGAAATACTATAACATATGTGAGGATTTGACTAATCATAATGTACAAGATTTTCCACATAAATTGAAAAACACTATGTGGTGCCACATCTACGATGATTCTAATCACAAAACATCTGAATGCTATTTTAACACATGAAACCAAACCCATGTACGAAAAATCTACCACACAAAAGTGACTGACCAAGCTAACAATTATGGGAGAAGAGACAACTACTACAGTTGAGTTCAAGGTCGAGGAGTCCATGATTGATTTGGTTGTCGAGGTTGAGGTCAAGGATGAACATACTACCACAACTATTGGAAAGATAACCACATTAGTCTATATTTTCCAATGAAAGATATAATCGACTTGAAATTTTGCAATATATGCGTATTTGGTGACCACTCATTAGAAGAGTGCCAAATAGTACTTGAAAAAATTATGACTAGAAAAATTCTAAATCTTCTACATCTAGTATCAAAAGAAGAAGTATTGAATTCAAATAATTTAAATATCATCACAATATTTGGTGTAGGACAGGATATTATCAGTGCCACATTACATGACCAACATAAACAAAAGGATAGATTCTTTCCAAATCCTCATAAATAAGAACAAAGTATGAAGGAAGCTATAATATTATTAAATAAAGATAATGGAGGATAGAATGAAGATATTCTACAAGAATTCCTACAACTATTACAGGAAAAAAGGTCAATCGGTTGATTTCTATAATTACTAAATATATTAAAATAATACAAATAAGGACAAATGCCATCAAAGGATGCCAGATAACTCTCGTATAAGCATAAATATTATGATCCACGCATTGACCTAGAAATCAATGAAGTATTTATCAAACAAGTAGTTGTTGATTTTGGATCTCAAGTCAATATCTTATGGCGAGAAACTTGGATAAGAGTAGGTCGATCTTCTTTAGCACCAAATCTGAACTATCTCAAACTTGGGGACCAAACATTGATAGATCCGATGGGTATACTCATAAAGGTGGACACTTAAATAATGGGTATTCTACCTCAAGACAACTTTGAAGTCATCGACCTAGTCGAGGGGATGCCAACATATGAAACAATTTTTGGTTGGCCATGGGGTCGAAAGATGAAAGAAAATATCTCTCTAGAAAAAGATAGAATCAAGTTAAAAGGTGATGGGAGAAAAATAATCATTCCATTGGATCCAAAAGAAGGAAAACCATGGAATGAATCATGGGATGAAGACCAAGAAGCTCGGTGCCTGTATCAAATAAAAACCAAAAAAATATATTACATAGAACTGACTGCACAAGGAGAATTTTTGAGAGAATCTCCTATGTCGGTCAGAAATAATTTTGACTCGAATCTATACAATTGGAAATCGAGAATTACGAAGCACATGAGAAATATTGTTGGTTCATTAAAATCATCCCAAATAATCTGAGAGCATGCTACGTGATCTAGACAATGCCAATAGTATATGAAAATAAAATCTGATAGACTCCCACTCTCATACCGATCGACAATCGAATAAGAAAGACTTTATGATATAATGAATGACATACATCTTTGAAACATGTCAAAGAAATATCAAAATCCGTTGGAGAGAAAGGAAGGACACATAGCCTCATAGAAACCTTCATGGAACAAGCTACAAGATGGTGGGAAACACACTCCCCTAGGTTACAAAGGTGGATGACTATGTTGACATACTTCATCGAATGTTTCAGAGAGAAGAAACTGTCCAAAGTGACTGATATCCCCATTTTTAGGATTGGGTATGATCCACTAGAGCATATTCAGTGATACAAAAATGAATGGTGAAGGATAGGTTACAGAGATGAAAGGGTATGGCCCCAAATGTTTCCAAGCACGTTAGATGAGATACAAAATAAATGGTGTAATATTGAATAATCATGCACCATACTAGGAATAAATTAAACAATTTTTTGTGCAATACTTTGAATTTAATCTAGAAGAAGAAAACCTGAAAGAAGCAACACAAAAAAACATAAACTTTTTAGAAAATACAACACCAGCTGCACAGTAAGAAAAATGGAATATGAAGATGGATTTAGGATGGACATCGACTTGCAACCTTGTGTTGACAGAAAATAAGAAAGTCTCGATGGCACTAAGACTCAACATGGAAAATATAAAGTTCCTAGGACAATGATTTTAGTGGAAAAAGGCCACCCATCATTGCAAAATCATGTGAAATTAATATTCAATATAGCTACACAACAAAAAGAAGATCAGGAACAACCCAACTTCCCATAAATTTTTACAAAAATCAAAGAAGGGGAACATTATATTGAGGAAGAAAACCCACCAGAATGGATGGAGGATGAAATTAAAGAAAAACAATTCGACATATCAAATGATGATCGGCCAAAAATGGTTCAAATAGGTTATTATTGGATGGCAAAGAAAACAACTGACATAGTCAACCTGTTAAAAGAATATCAATATGTTTTTTCCCACAACTACAAGGACTTGAAAGAACTTGTAGAGAAAATGGGAGAGATGAAGATCGAACTCATTCTAGGAGAAAAACTAATAAAAAAACGACCATACAAACTAGCCCATAGATATAAGTTGATTGTTCAAAAAGAGATCGAAGGAATGTTACAAGAAGGTATCATTTACCCAATTGAAAAGTAAAAATGGGAAAGCCCCATGGTGGTGCAACCAAAGAAACATGGTCTCAAGAGGCTAAGAATCTGTGTTAATTTCAGGGGACTCAATAAATTAATGGTGACAGATTTGTTCCCTATCGCCTTCACTGATGAAATCATTAATGAAGTTGTTGATCATGAATTCTATTCATTTATTGACAAATTCTCAGGTTATAATCAGGTGTCGATAACAAAATAAGATCAACCAAAGTCAACATTCGTCTTAGAATTCATATCCTTCGCCTACATAGTCATGCCATTTGGAATGAAGAATGCACCAATAGTCTTATCGTGAATAGTTGTTAAAGAATTTCAGGAATACATACATACATACATACATTCATATATATATATACACACACACATACACACACATATATATGACTATCTACTTTAATCACTGGACGATATACAACCTATTTAAGCATCATTTACAATGGCTTAGGCTTATGCCAGAACTGTGTAGGAAATTACAACTATCGTTAAACATCAATAAATGCATATTCGATACACCAATTGGAATCTGGTTAGGAGATGTGGTATTTAAAGACTAAATAAAGGTTGAGATGGAAAAGATTAAAATTATTCTGGACTTAAAGCCACCTATGAACCAAAAAAAAATAAAAAATTTCCTGGGACGCATTTGATACTATAGAAAGTTTATACGCTACTATTCGGACATCACATTTCCAATGGATGAACTTATACGAAAATAAATCAAGTTTATATGGAGCCACCATTGTCAGGAATGCTTTGAATTCCTAAAGAAGAAGCCATTGAAGCTCCAATATTAAAATTTTTTGATTGGTCGAGAAGGTTTCATGTACATGTCGATGCTTCCAATGTCATTATCGGGTCGGTCCTATCACAACCATACAATGACAAAATCGAACATCCAAATGCATACACAAGTCAGAAATTGAACAAAGCATAAAGAAACTATTCATAATTCAACCCTAGAAAGGAAAGCCTTATCAATGATATCCGGTCTAAAAACATTTCATCACTAATTACTTGCCAGTCCATTCACATTTTTTACATACCATCAAGAATTGAAACATTTGGTTAATAAACCGGTCCACCAAAGCAATATTTACCATTGGTTACTTTTATTTCAGGAGTTTGAGTTCGACGCAATCATACGATCTGTAAAACAGAAAATTTGACCCGACCACCTGTCACAACTTGAAACGAGAGAATATCAACAAGCATTGACGATGACCTCCTAGATGCAGACTTATTCTGAGTCAAGGTTGCTCCTAAGGATTTAGAATATATAAAAAATTTCTTAGAAGAAGGAAAGGCTTCATAAGATATTTCGACAAACAAAAAGAAAGTACCAGCCTTGAAAGATGCACCTTTTACAATCATAAATGGGTATTATACAAAATGGGAACCGATGACGTTATATGGATATGCATTCCTGAACATGAAAGGGAAGACATCATTAATGAGGCTCACGTAGGTCCAACTAGAGGTCACTTCTAGGACGACATGATAGTAAGAAAGATACTGGAAGTAGGCCTATGGTGGTTGATTCTACATAAAGACTTTCGGGACAAAGTTAGAACATGTGATAGTTGTCAAAGGATTTGGCAACCTATGTGGAAAAGAAAAATGACTCTCAGTTCAGTAAATTCTAATTGATCATTTGAAATCTGGGCCATCAACTTTGTTGGGCCCTTTCCATAGAGGGCAAGAAGAACTGGTGCTAAGTATATCATAACTTCTGTAGAATATGTGACTAAGTGGGCATAATCTAAGCCATTCGAATCATGTATCAAATAGGTCACAATGAAATTCATCTATGAGAATATAATCATAAGTTTCATCTGTCCTCTTACACTAATTAGTGACCAGGGCACACACCTTGTGAATGAAAAAATTAAAATCCCACCCGTGAAATTTTTGATAGACAAAAGATGAATGACAACGTATCATCCACAAGGAAACAGGGCGGTCAAATATTTTAACAAAACATTACATAAAGGACTTACAAATATTTTCATCATCAATACAGAGGAATGGGATGAAAAGATTCATGCAGTTCTATGGGAATATAGATTAGCATATAAGTGATCAACATTTTAGACTCCAGTCAATCTCCTCTATGGACAAGAAGATGTTATCCCCTTGCACTTTTGGACCAACTCTGATAGGGTTGCAGCTGTAGAAAAAATTGATAACAGTAAAAGTATTAACGAATGACTATACCAATTGAACAAGATGGAGGAAGGAATACTAATCACAATGCATCATAAATAGGTCTAGAAGCAACATCAGAAAACATTGCATGATTGACATATAAAGAAAAAAGTTATAAAAATGGAGATTTAGTTTTGATGTATGAAAATTGTATAAAAGGTAAACCAAGAAAACTAGAGACAACATGGCCTGGGTTGTATGTTGTTGAAACATCGACGAGTGTACAAAAGATGCATTCATTTTGTATCAATAAAGGACCGATGAGAGTAACAAACACATTATTGACCAAGGTAGAAGATCGTTCCACAACAATCCACAGATTCTCTTGACATGTATGAATAATCATTCGGGAACTACCATGAGTAATGCGTAATGGGGCTCACACAAGTTCCACTTCAACACTGACATGGATTCCCACTCACTGGAAGTTCTCTAATTATTTAACAATCATAATTGCAACTCACATACTTGAAAATCATCTGATTGGGACAAACAATATCTATTCAAAAGACAACAAGGATTTATAAGTGTACAACAAAGCAGCTATGCTTATACCAATGATATTCGATTTGAGCATAAAGGACCTCAAACGTCATCAACCATGCACTTACATATCTTTAGATATTGAACCACATATGAAATAACTCACCATCACTCAGATTACCTTCCATGTCACAACTCTATATAATAGAGTTCAATAATGAAAAATAACCACTTTGCAAAGAGTTAAATTATAAAACATAGACCATGGGGTCAAAGAATTCAGTAGATGATGACCCCCCAAAACCAGACCTTTGGAAATATGAAGTGGATCAGCCATCTTGGTGAAATACGTTAGAAGAAGAAAATCACCATATCATAAAGGAAAAAATACTCCACTATGACTTCAACCGATCATCTCTTAGAGGAAATAGAGCATTCTACAATCATACAAATGAATGGCGAGGGAAACCACAATCTAGTTAAAATTAATTGAAGAGAGTGTGGAAAGAAAATATCAAAAGAGTGTTTCAAGTAACACTTTTATGTGAGAAGAAACTATTGTGGACTAAAAATGAGGGATGCTCTCAAAATAAGGACTTCAGTCAATTTAGACGTGACACAAATGGAATGTCCTGCTTACAAGCAGACAACATATTCTATTCAACAAGCATAGAAATGTGATCAACACTTCAGTTCCATAGAAAATATGACACAATCGACTAATCCAGTGATGGAATTCCAAGTGAATAAGATCAGTTGGATGCAACACATTAAGTTGGTCAAGAAGAAGGAAATTTTTTCTTCTTATACTTCAACTTTTCTTCCTCTTTCCATCTTCTACTTCTCAATATTGTAATCAAGTTTTGTAGAGTTGATTTTTTATTCTCCCCTCTTTCTCGAGACAAGCAAGGAATTGAGGTGGGGGGAGATGTTGTAGGGGCTGTTCGAATTTGTTGACTAGACCCACCAGTCGACTAAGAAATAGTTGGTTGAATGTGGTAGTTGGAAATGTAAGTCGATCAAAGTATCTGCTAACCGAACAACCCAGTAAGTTAAGTAGTTACAACTTCTTGGTAATGAGGCATATAGGAATATAAATAGAAAAGTAAAAAGAGACTTCGATAAATTTGTGTGAGATATTGTATACATTGTACTACATTACTATATCCTTTAATAAATACATATCTTTGGGCTCTCACTACTTGTGTATGTGTTTTTCTATATATATATATATATGTTTGTGTGTGTATTCTATGCTACTTATGTAAGGAATAATGGTAACTCTCCCTACTTTCCTCTAGACTTCAACAAGCCTTATCAACATCCTCCTTCTC
>JZKD02S0556988.1:0-16377 GCA_000966675.3 Picea glauca | reverse complement strand
CGCACACGTGGATGGAGGGGGCTAGGCCCGAATTAGTTATAAAGTGGGTTTTTGTAACCAATGTTTTGGTTTTTAATTGTAATTAAGCCCATTTTTAATGTATTTTCTCCATTTTTGGGAGTTATTGGGCATTTTTGGAGCCTAATTTTTAGAAGGAAGTTGGAGATGAGCAACCAACTTCCCAGCTATATAACCAAGGCTTGTTTGAGGCCAGGAGACAGCATTGAGGGTAGTCAGAGTAGATTTATGCTGAGGAGAAGCCAAGCCAAAGCCATTTTGAGGCAGAGAAGCTTTTGAGGAGGAGACGTTGTTGGATCATTCTGGGAGCTCCAGACGTCCGTTTTGCGTGCCATTTTCTTTGCAAGTTTCTTGAGATCTGGAAGAACATGACCAGATCAGTCTTGTAGCCATTTGGCATTGCAGCAATGTACTTTTGAGCATTTGAACAGAAATAAAGAAGCCTCCCCCACAGAGAAAAAGGCCCGGAGACGTAGGCAAAGTTGTGTCGAACTCCGTTATCAATCTGCGTGTTATAGTTTGTTGTCTATTATTTCATTTCAGATCTGCATATGTGTATATAGCTGTCATAATTCCTCTTCTTTCCTCGTTCTTCACTAATTTTTCTCAAATGGTTAATTAACGCATGCAAAATTAAAACTCAACCATAGTCATTAAAAGATCCAACGGATCAATGTCCTTAGACTCTCATGTTTCTAGAAGAAGAAGAGGTTTATCACCTAAAATTAATCCTATTGTTGAAATAGGAAGAAGGAATGTTGTGTTGTCAACCCAACAAAGTTCTCTAAGGAGAACTTTGTCTGATTCATCCAGTTCGTCTTTCTCTCCCTCACCTATCATCCATAAGATGGAATCTAGTGGTGGCTTTGGTGGCACTGGAAGTGCTTCCTTCTCTTAGTCTTCATCTTCGTCGGTGATTGGTAGCTTATATAGACACCATATCCCTTTCCAATCTACCACAAATCCCACCAAATTCATTAAAAAGTATGGGCTTTTTTAGTTTGAATAAGACGCCACAACCACACCGTGGCATGTGTCGTCTCCTCTTAACCTAGCACCTACTACTCATCCACTTCCTAAGTTCAAAGAGAATCTCCCTAGGTTTTCGGGAAATAACACTGTCACTACAAATGAACACCTAGTGGCATTTTCTAATCCTTGTCAAAACATAGGAGCCAATGACAATGATACTTGCATGTGCTTATTCATCAATTCCTTAGAAGGAAAGGCTACGGACGATTTCTTTGACCTTCCTCCCAAGATTATTTCTACTTGGGAGGAGTTAGTCTATTGGTTCAGATCCACCTATGGACAATCTAAAATCCCAGCTAAGCAGTTACGAGAGTAAAATAACATCGCATATAAGGATGGTGAGACCATCAAGTACTTCAACTTGTGTTTCAATAAGTTATACAATCAAATCCTCGAACTGATTCGACCTCATAACCAAGACGCTTTCATGCATTATGACAATGCATTACCTTCCCCCCATTGTCATAGGCTTGAGGAAAAATCCATTGATAACCTCGGCTCCTCTCTGCATACTTGTTTAGAGTATGAAGAACAACTCGAAAGAATGGGTCTTCCCCATGGAGAATTGGTTAAACATACAAACATGTATTCCCTCTTACAACTAGTGCAATACATGAATAATCGTATGATAGCGTATGAGCGAAAGGGAAATATCTCCCCTCTAAACCCTGGAGCTCCATCCTCTTCTACACCCCACTTTAGAAACCCAATTGAAAATAATTTTTAGCCCAAGGCTATCTTGCCTCAAAGTTCGTGTAACTTTTGCGAGGAGCACCGTGAGGAAGCCACATGTGAGGTAAGGAAGAGTGCCAGAGGTAAGATATTTGGTAAAAGACCAGAAACTACCATTGTTGTCCTAGATTTTGCAGAGCCAGAAGATGTCATGATCATCAATACTAGGAACAAATCCTACACTCCCAAAGGAAAATATGATCCTCCCCGCAATTATTCTATCCAAAGCTCATCATCACTAGCTACTACGTTTCAGGTTCCTAAGGTTCTTGAAAGTCAAGGAACAATTTCCCCTCTCCCCTCTTCCAAATACACTATTCTAAATCAGTTGGCCAACATCAAAGTAGATGCCACCCTCTTGGACATGGTTGTCATCCCTGAACAACAGAAGCATATTAAACAATTCATGGAAGGAAAATCTTATGTTGTATCCAACCTCTATGAAGAGGTGAATGAAGAGGATTCATATGTAAATAAAGTAGGTGCACATAAATTTAGATACCCTGTAAAAAATCCCCCTTTTTATATTTCTGTAAATATTATAGATAAGATCGTCCATTGTTGCCTCATTGATGGTGGTTCGAGCCCAAGTGTGATTTCGAAGATTATTATGGAAGAGATAGGCTTGTCTTGTACAAACAAAAATGCCATAAGAATGTTCTCCTATAATAGTCTACAACAAATGACCATAGGTGAGATTAAAGATGTGACCTTAGTTTTGTGCACACACCCTGAAATAAGGACAACCCTTAGTATTCAAGTAATTGATATGTCAGTAATCAATTACTCAATCATCTTGGGAAGATATTGGAAATATTTAATGGGTGGATACCTTTCACTCGACGAAACACATTTATTCGTTCCTCGGAATGGTAAAAACATTATAGTCCTTAGAGAGGGAAGGATTTCACCTTACATAGAGAGTGTCCCACAACCTAATGTGGACTATATCGAAGAGGACCTAGGAGTGTATTCCATCTTTACTGAGGAGGATAACATTCCCTTGCAACAAATTGACTTAGATGATGGTATGTGGCACATGCACTTTGATGGGTCATGCTCCAATGAAGGTAGCGGAGCTGGAATTATCTTGATTTCTCCTGTGGGAAAAATCCATAACTTTTCTTATAGGTTGGAGTTTTCTTGCATGAACAATGTCACTGAATTTGAAGCTTTATTATTAGGCATTGAAAACGCCTATAATCTTGGTTGTGATCACCTTTCAGTTTTTGGGGATTTCGAGCTTGTTGTGAACCTTGTACGTAAGATTTACTCCCCTAGCAACAAGTTGATGAAACAATACACCCAAACTGTTTGGGAAATTATCTCGAACTTATTGTCTTTCAACATCACTCATGTTAAGAGGGAGTTGAACTCAATGGATGATTGTTTAGCTATTTTTGCAGCCTCTCCTAATCGGGGATTTCTGCCACATAGACATGATTGAACTTTTCAATCTCTATATTGTCCACATATCCCAGATAATATAGAATCTTGGAAGGTATTCCCTAACGATGATAGCATTTGTGCTTTCATTCAAAATGAACCTTTTAAGCCCAAGGAAATTATATCCATAGAAGATAACAAGATTCCTAAAGGCTTGACTCCACTAGAGAGTTTGTTTTCATCAAGTGATGTAGGAAATAAAGAATAGAAAGAAGATGAGTCGAAAAGGAAGGAGTCTTATTAAATTATGGTCCCTCGTAGGAGTCTTAATTAGCTATTATTATGAACATTTAGTCTTTAGAGGGTGGAATTTGGAAGCTTGTATCATGACTACCCATCCTATGACTAGGATTGTTGAATGGGTATGCTACAAAGTGGTATCATAGCTCTAGTTTTAGCACTAGAGCTATTATGGGCATGAATCTAGGTGTTCAAATGGAAATTTTAGTTTGCATATAAATTGTTTGATGGAAGGATTCAATTAGTACTATTTTGATTTTGAACTAATGGCTAATATCCATAATATAGGCTATCACTAAGCTTGAGAGATTTATTATCAAGTAAATTTGGTATGAATCTAAGAAATCGATTATCAAATCTCACGGAGTAGGGGGGAATTTGCATTTTATTGTAGCATACTAATGAGATACAAGCATAAAAATGTATTGTATGTTCAAACCTTTATGTGTTGAGAAGATTTAGCTGTGAAATGTTCCTATAGTAGGTGGAGTTTGTAAAAGTCCCACTAGCTTTCAAGGGAACACGAGGGTTCGAAGTTTTTAAAACCCCTAATAGATCTTGGGTGAATTTGAAGATTCAAAGTTTGTAAATGCCCTAATATATTTTGAGTGAATTCAAAAGGTTCATAGTTTAAAAAGGTCTTGATGGATTTCAAGAGATTTTGAAAGAATGAAGTTTGAAAAGGTCTCAATGGCTTTCGAGCGAGTTCAAAAGAACAAATTTTGAAAAAGCCTTAATGGCTTTCAAGTGAGTTCAAAAGAACAAAGTTTGAAAAAGYCTTAATGGCTTTCAAGTGAGTTCAAAAGACCAAAGTTTGTGAAATCCATGATAGCTTCTAGATGAATTARAAAGATCAAATCTCAAAAMAACCATGAGTATTTTGAGCAAGCTCAAAAAATTGAAGTTYAGAAAAGCCTCTATTGCATTTGGAAAGTTTGAAGAATCGAAGTCTAGAAAAGCATGGAAAGATGAAATTTGGAAAGCCCCGATGGTTGTTGGGAAAGTTTGAAATTTAAATTTTGCAAAGGCCCAGGTGGATTTTAGGAAAATTCAAAAATAAAGTTTGCAAAGGTATCGATGGCTTTCAGGTGTGTTAAAAGATTAAGATTAAAAAAAAAGAGGTTGGAGCTAGTTTCTTATTTTGGCCATAACATGATCATACAAACTCTAATTGAGTTGAAATTTTTAGTAAACATTTGCAGTGATGTTATATATGAAATTGTTAGTGATGGTTAGTTGTAAATTTGGCTCTAGAATCCTAGAAAAGGTAAATTAGTAGGTTTTAAAGAATGTGATGGTACTCATTGATAATCGCTCTATTTATGATGAATTTTGGTTAGTAAGGAATAGGGGCAAGCATGAAGAAAACTGATTGAGAATTTGGCTATATTCCAAAGGGTTTGGAGTGGAGATAAAGAAATAGGAAAAAATACATTATTCCATGACACTTTTTAGTCTTTATGTGCCTCATCGCATGGGCAATTACAACATACATCGAAAGTCACAACATTGCTCTGAGGCTCTACTTGACTTTAGAAATTTATAAGGTTTGTAGCCTCAATTATCTACTTGGATCTCTAGCCTCAAGTAGTTCACACAGGTCTAGGTTAGCTAGTATAAGTTTGGTGGAAGTACTTTTCTATCCTCAACTCATATTTATAAGTTATTATGAACAATCCCTCATAGTTATGGGCTCTCATAAGTTACTCATATTCTCTATTTGTCTAGATTAATCTATATCAAATCACTTGTGCTCACAACAAAATTCATACACATATATGTCAATATATTCATTGAATATTACCCATCAAGATACATAACATTAATCATAACATTCATTTCATATCACTTATCAACACATTCTTTCATTGCATGTTTTATTCAAGAATATATTCGATCGATATGTCACATTACTCTTGAATAACATTAACATGGTTCATAAAAATGCTAATATGACACATAACAACTCTAAAGAGACACAAAAAATAAAATGAGCTTGACAGAAATAAGATGCAAGCATGACTTTGCTAATTTGTTTTTCAATAATATCAATGAAACTAAGACAAAATAAAATCGATGCAAACCTCTCCTTGCATCATGATTTGTGTCACTAAGATGACGCCTCAAGGAGAATAAGTCAAAAACAACACAAAAAGGGCATTCCACAATGAAAAAATGATGAAAATGATGTCATCCTTGCATCTGTCATTTTTTGCATCATGTAAACTTGATTTTTTTCACAAACAAATAACATTTTAATTTAATGTTATACCCTTGTCTTGCAGTAGTGAGGAAAACCCACAAGCCCATAAGGGCCACAATTGGAAAAATGATGAACTATGGTATAAAGGGCACATATTTTTGGTACAAAATTCAACATTAAAATCAATATTATTAACTACATTACATTCATCTCCCACATTGGACACTCAGGCTTTCAAAAAATATATGAATAGGTTAAGCATGCATTCTATTGGGATGGCATGAAGAATGAAACCCGCACCATTGTGGTAAAATGTGACACATGCCAAAAGAACAAGGGTAAAATGGTCAAGTTGCCTAGAGCATTGCAACCTTTTCTTGATTCCTACTACAATTTGGACTGACATTTTGATGGATTTTGTTATGGGGTTACTCAAAGTACGAAACAAATTGGTTATAATGGTGGTTGTTGACCACCTTTCCAACTATGTTCATTTTGTACCATAGAACACCCCTTAAAGATCTCAACAGTTCCACATGTATTTTTGGACCATGCTTTTAAACGACACAATGTGCCTAATTCAATTGTGATGGAACTAGATCCTACATTCACCAACAATTCCTAGTATGAGTTTTTAAACTACAAGGTACCCAATTGAAAACAAGCACATCATATCATCCCAAATAGATGGTTAGACATAAGTGATCATTAATGTTGGAGATGTGTTATATTCTTTACAAGTATATTTTGTATTCATGCAAAAGTAATTAGTTGTATCATGTGGATTGTGCACTCATCCATGAGCATTAGTTGGGGTTCGACGTTGTTTTTTGCTTTTGTTCTTTTTTCAGCCCATTGTGATCTACCCTAGCAAAGGGATTAGGGTTGTAATATAATTTGGATTAGTAGATTAGGGGTTTCAAGGTTGTAGAATACTTAAGTGTTGTATTGTGAATAATTAATTTAATACACTGAAAAATATAGAGGTGTGACTCTAAGTTAGGTTTGTTTTCCCTATTGAGGGATTTTAGTATAAATATTTGTTTATTGTGTGTGTGCCATTGTTTTTGTTTTATGTTTTTCTTAAGAATATGTATGAAATGCTTCACTTGTAAAGATTTAAAACTTACATTTGGTATAGAGTGAGGTTATTAGCTAAAGGAGAGTTTAGTTTGTTATTGTTGGAACAAGTTTATCATGGGTATGTGATAAACTTGGTTTAAGTAGGAGCTATATGGTGGTGATTCTTGTGTGAAAGAGAATGGAAAGAAACACCATAGTAAATATTGAGAAATTTAACGATTAGAGCTTTAGTATATGGAAGCTCAAGATGGTGGAACTTCTTGTAGATAAAAATAGTAGTCATTGTGTATATTAGTACTACACCTATATGTATGGTGATGGAAAACTAGATGAAGTTGGATCAAAAGGAAAAGAGTATGATCCAATTACATATTTTATATTCAGTGTTATAGAATGTATCAGGAGAAGTTACAACTAAGACATTATGGGATTTGTATCATTCTAATTCCTTGGTAATAAAATTTTCCTTTGAAAGAACATGTACCTCCTAAGGATGAATGAAGGAAACACAATGATAGATCATCTCAGTTCCTTTAACACCATGGTAAGTTAGTTGTTATTTATTGATATTAAAATTTCCAAAGAAGATAAGTTCACTAGTCTATTATGTTCTTTGCTAGATTCATGGGATAGCCTAGTTCTAGATATTGGGAGTAATGTAACCACATTAAATCTTGGTGATGTGGTTGTGTGCTTGTTATTGGAAGAAATGAGATTGAAAACCATGGATAGTCAAAACAAGGATTCCATGTTCATAAGAGGTTGTGTTATATATAGAAATAAAAACAAGTCTTCATGGGGTATATATAAATATAGAGGTATATCTAAACCTATATGACAATCCATAAGAACATTTTGGAAATGTGGTAAAGATGGGATTATAATAAATATTGTAAATAAAAAAAAATGTTGATAAAACCAAGGGATTTGATGATGCTCCTTCCACAAAAGGAAAGGCCTACCAAATAACTAAAATTATAGGATGTGGAAGTGTCCAATTACTGCTTGGATATGGAAAGGTTAAAAACTTTCATGGCATTATACATACTCCAAGTTTGGAAAAAACCTTATATATGTAACTGGATGAGTGATGTAGGCGTCTATATTATAAAAAGGATACATTAAAATATTTTTTGAGCAATGGTGTTGTTGAGGGGATTTTAGATTGGAACCCTATATAAGCTATTGGGAAGCACTATTACAGATGGGCACAATAGTACCATTGTTCCTGAGAATGAAATTGACAAAAATCCTACTCTTCCTATAGAGAAGACAATGCTATAGCATCAAAGAATGGGTCATATTAGGAGGAATGACCTTTGTGATTTGCCTATAAAAAGATATTGTTGAAGGTATCCATGATCACTCTTTATATTTTGATTTTTGTGAACATTGTGTATATGGTAAACATAATTGAGTGAGATTCCATCTAGTGCTACAAGATAAAAAAGATATCTCAAAGTTGATACATATTGATGTGATTGGACATATACCTAGTTCATGTTTGGGGGTATCTACGTGCTATGTCCCATTTATAGATGATTTATCTAGGAAAACATGGTAATATTTCCTACCAAAAAAATATGAGGTTTTCAATAAATTCAAAAAATTTAAGGCTCTTGTACAAAGCCAAATAGAGAAGAAAATAAAAGTGTTGATGATGGATAATAGAGGAGGGTTATTTGTGAAATAATTTGAGTAGTTATGTAAACAATGTGGAACAACATGGGAAAACATAACCCCATACTGACCTCAATAGAACAAAGTTGCAAAAAGGATGAACATGACACTAATGTAAAGGTAAGAAGTATGCTCAGTGGTGCAAGCATAGAACAAACATTCTAGGTATAGATAGTAAGTGCTACATGGTATTTGGTCACCTAATCACTTACATTAGCACTAGTTGATAAGACTCATCATGAAGCATTGACTAGTAAGAAACACTTTTTCCAACATCTTACATTTTTTAGTTATGATTCTAATGTGGATTTTCCCGATGAGAAAGAAAGAAAGGTTGAAAATAAAGTAGAATTATAACAATGGAATAAAAAGATACAAACCTTGGAATCCAATTACAAGGATGAATATTTATAGTTGTGATGTGATCCTCAAAGAGGTTAAAATATTGACAAACATGAAGATAAACCAATAGAAGGAGAACCAAAGAAAATAAAGTTTGAGCTAGAGAATGGATAATATACCTCAACAGATGAATTTGAGTTAGATAAATCAAATGAAGAGGAAGAATCGTAGACCCCAATTTTGAGTAGATCTGTTTGTGTAAGAAGGAAAACGGAAAGGTATAATCGGCCTAATTTTTCTTCTACCTTTTTTTTATCTGTTATTGATGATGATCCTAGAAATGTTAGAGATGTGGTTGATTCTAAGGAATCTAAACTTTGGAAGAAGGTTGTGGTTGAAGAAATGGAGGCTTCTAACAAAGATGATGCAGAAGACTTGGTTAAGTTTCCTAATGGAAAAAAACATGTTGGTATAAAATGGGTGTTTAAGAAGAAGCTCAATTCAAAAAGCGGAGTGGACAAGTAAAAGGCTTGCTTTGTAGCAAAAGGATATTCCAAGGTGGAAAGAATTGATTTTGGTGAGATTTTCTCTTCTATTGCAAAATTGGCTTCCATTAGATGTATATTGTCTCTTGGTCATGCATTTGATCTTGAACTAGAACATTAAAGGAAGTGTTCCTACGTGGGGACTTGGAAGAAGAAATCTAGATGAAACAACCTAAAGGGTTCATAGTGAAGAGTAAGGAGCTAGTTTGAAAATTGAAAAATTCCCTATATGGCTTAAATCAATCCCCAAGAATGAGGCATCAAAAGTTTGATACTTATGATACTTGGATTGGGATTTGTGAGGAGAAGGGATGATCATTGTGTGCATTCCAAGCAAGTTAGTGATTATTATGTGTATTCCAAGCAAGTTGGTGATTACTTTATTTATGTAGTACTATGTGTTGATGATAATATCTAATAATAATAATAATAAAAGATATCATCAAGGAGGTTAATTCTTATCTATCTTCTAAGTTTGACATGGATGATCTTGGTGCCAAAAAAAATATTTTGGGCATTGAGATTAAAATAGATCATGATGATAGGAAACTCTAGTTAAGCCAAAGGAAGTGTGTTGAGACGATTTTGAAGAGGCTCAATATGTAGGAATGGAAATCGGTCAAGGTTCATATTCTTTTATGTGAAAATTTATATGTAGAACAATGTCCTAAGGCATAGGAAGAGATATAGGACATGTCATGTGTTCCTTATACTAGTGTTATTGGTAGTTTGATGTTTGATATGGTCAGTACTAAACTAGAAATTAACTATGTAGTGGAATTTTTGAGAAAATATATGTCAGAACTAGGGAAGGAGCATTGGATAGATATAAAGAGGGTCTTTAGGTATTCCCATGGCATTATTGATTCTCCATACTACTACCAAGGAATACCTCAACTATGTTGGGTATGTGCTATATTATTTTCAAGATTGGTCCCATGTATTGTACACTGATATGGGAGCCTCAGGGGGTGGGGGGGTATGGATCCCCCCTTGTAAGGGGGTTCAGGGGTGATAKCCCCTAGAAAAAAARWTTGGCATTTTTTTGCATCCATTTTTTGCAGTTTTTCAKCACATGGTTATCGTCGATGGTTTTCTAATTACGGTTAAGGAATTAGGGTTGTTGACCAATCTGGGTCAATGGATTAGGGKTTTGKATGTCATGGGATCCTATGTATATATTGTACTGTAAACAATGAAGAAGATGATGAATAAAATAATTAGAGGTGTGGCTCTAAAACAGGTTGTTGGTTTTCTCGGTTTGGGTTTACAAGGTAAAAATCTYTGTGTAATGTGTGTATGTGTGCCATTATATCTTTTCTAATTTTATTAAGAATATGTTTTCATTAATTAATTGTACAAGGTTAAAATCTAGAAACTAGACAGAGTGATAGATGTATAAGGATTTTTTGATGTAGACTAGGTTGTAGATATTGACATAGAAGATATACAAGTGGTATGTTTAACCTATTTGGAGGAGAAATCAATGGGATGAATAAGAGGCGGGTTGTAGTTGAACTTTCAATTATAGAAATTGAATATGTGGAAACCGCCCATGCAAGTAAGAATTTAGATGGTTGTAGAGATTGTGTTTAGGTATTGGTTTTGTACAAAAAATTGCAATGTTGTGTTGCAACAACCAAAGTGTAATATTTTAGGTAAATAATTTTTCTTAGCATGTTAATACAAAGTGTATTTATGTGCAATACCACTTTGTGAGCGACATGGTTGAAGAGAAGAAGGTGTGGTTGGATAAGGTTGACACCTTGAAGAATGTTTCAAACTCATTAATGAATTATATTAATACTGAGAAGTTCTCCTGGAGTGGAGAATCAATGGCCATTATTGCCCTAAATATTATGAACCGAATGCCTACATTATCATAACAAAATAAAAGTACACACCGTGTAAAGAATGTGAGCATGGAGCACAACTAAAATATAGATAAGTTATACAATAACTCCTTAAAGAATAGGAGAACCTCCTCCACATAACCAAATACATTTATACATCACAATTCCCATGTCTACAATAATGAATACATGATCTCTATATATACCTATTAGCACCTACACATGATGCCCCTTTACTATTAGGTCGACCCTATTACATGTACATTTACACATTATATGTACATTTGTCCCCATATATTCCCCCCTTTCGTTCATATCATATATAATTAACCCTATATATTCCCTCTTTAAGTCATAACATAGTACCCTCCTTCAAAAATCTTTATCCTCAAAGCTTTGCAATCAAAGGCTTCACATGTGATGAAACCAAGTAATATGAATTTCTTATGTTCTTGCTTTCTTCTTTCCATTGATGATTATCCATCCATACAAAATCAATTCTTTTAGGTCGTAATCCTTGGCGGCTAGTTGTTGTATATTTTTTTTTCCTTTGATTTCATGTATTGTTGTTGAAGATTCTCCAATTTGTAGTAGATGTTGGTCTATGATAATATATTCTTGAATAATGGTTTTGTGATGCCATATTCCATGAATATTTATGACTATTCCATCTTCTTCCTTGATAATGTTGATATTGATATTCTTGTCTTCCTTGAGATCTTTCTTGATAATGAGGGTGTCGATATGGTTTCACATTTGATGGTTTTCCTTCACTCTGCACATGAATTTCAACTATCTTCTTTTCAAAGACAATGGCATCCTCTATCAGCTTTTCTTGGTCTTTGATTACTCTAGTCTTGGATATAATACCATCATATTTGGCATGCATCTCCTCTATATTAAGTTCAACTTATTTAAGTATCTTATGGTGACCTTCTTGAATCTTGTCATCTTTCTCCTTTTGAAGCTACAATGTGACCCCATCTATCAAATTTCGATGTCCTTCTTCAATTCTTGATTGAATTTCTAATTTTACCTCATCATTATTTTTATATTCCTCAACCTTCTTGCAAATTTCCTCTTCAAGTCTTTTAGTAGATTCTTCATCCAAGATCCTCATTTCTTATTGCTTTTGATAAAATAAAAAATCTTCTTTCAATCTTTAAACCTCATCCAATAGTTTTTTTTTATGGTTTTGTAATCTATATATCTCTTCATATTTCTTTTTCAAATATTCCCTTGACTCATCATTTTCCAACTTTCATTTTCTAGTATTTTCTTGCTTTATGTTCTTAACCTCCTTAATGGGTGATTCATTAAGGGATTGCATCTTGACAAACTCATCATTTTTATTTACAATATATTTTCTTAGATATTCATTATCCTTTTGCAATTTGGATACATTTTCTTTTGATTCCTTTAGTTCCACTTGAATTTTGTGATTCTCTTCCATTTATGAGTCCTTGATCCATTTGTTTGAGAACTATTCTTCAAATACTTCCCATGTGGTGCTTCATCTAGTATCTTCATCAAGGCTATACCACCATTTGAAAGTTTCAACATCAAACTTAAGACTTGCCCAAAAAGGAGTCTTACAATTTTATTTTACCATCCTCAACCATTCGACGAGCTTGATTTCATCTTTATCTTCATCTCATGTAAATTTAGGCATTTCCATTGATTCTTAATTGAGTTCTAACCCACACCTCGACTTAAAACCATAATATACTAGTAATAATGATCTCAAATAGTTATAATCCTTGTTCCAATATAATATTTTGTATTCTATCTTTCTGATGTATTTTGAATCAGCTCAATCGGACATTCCAGCCGAAAGTTATGGTAGTTTTAAGTAAACATACCTTTGCAATCCTGATTCGGAGTTTGTCTTCCTAGATGACCTTCCTTCTGATGTATTTATGAAATTTTAGCTCCTATGAATCTGAAATTACGACCTGTAGTACTCTGAAATTTCTTCTCTTCAATGCCATAGGTATGACTGAAATTGGATGTGCCAAGTGAAAGCTAAGGTAACTTTCCCAAACCTTGTTGATTTTTGTCCTTTCCGGGAAAGAGAACTTGTACAGAATTCCACATGTTCAATATTCAATATCAAATTCTGAAATTCACACCCAAAATACTAAAGACTATCCTATTTCCAATGAAATTGGTCTCATATAATTTGGATCCTCTATGAAGATTATATGATTGTTTTACCCAGAACACTTGTTTGAGACTAGTTATAGGACTAGTCAAAAACCCTATCTTCCACAAGGTGTATCTCCAAAAGTACAATGATTCAGAAGTTGACATTTGTACCACAAGTACCATGTTGTGTCTTCTAAACATCCTCAAATTTTCACTTTCTAAAGTGGCCTCGAAAAACATTTATAGCGAAAATTACAAGATGACTTGCTTAAGGAAGCAAAACCCTAGGATCAATGCTCTGATTCCAAATCTAATGAACCAAATGCTTAAATTATTGTAACAGAACAGAAGTACACACCATGTACAGAATGTGAGTGTGGAGCACAAATCCAAGATAGATGAGTTATACAATAATTCCTTAAAGAATAGGAGAACCTCCTCCACATAACCAAATAAATTTATACATCACAATTCCCATGTCTACAATAATGAATACATGATCTCTATAAATACCTATTCACACCTACACATGAGGCCACTTTATTATTAGGTCGACCCTATTACATATATATTTACACAATATATGTACATTTAGCTCCATATATGCCTTCCCTTAGTTTCATATCATATACATTTAACCCTATATATTCCCTCTTTGGTTCATAACACTAAATATGTGACCTTATAAATCCTTGGCCTCACTATTTGGTCTATGGGAAAAAAATATTTACAATGATCTCATACTTACCATACACATCCAAGGTTTATGAGGTGGACAAAACCTCAAATATCCAAGTTGATATTTGTTGTACACTTAGGGGTAATTTGTTGTTGGTTCATAATAAGATAAAACAACAAGTTGTGAAACGTCAATTCTATCACCACTTTGAAGAAGGGGATTGGGTGTTCCTTTATCTCTAACCTTATAAGCAAACAACTCTCAAGGACCAAAAATTTGCACCTAAGTTTTATGGACGACCTCCAATACTCAAAAATATTAAACAAGACGCCTACAAATTAGCTCTATCATCCCACTTTAAGATCCACCTCACACATTTCATGTGTCATGCTTACAGAAAGTGGTAGGACCAAATTGCAGAGTTCAAACCATCCTCCTAGAATTAGATGAAGACAGTTCTATTTGGTTGTAGTATGAGGTAATTTTAGACAAAAGAGAGTGGTGTTTGTGTCATTGTATTATCAAGAAAGTATTGATCGAGTGTAAGGATACATGATGCAAAGATTCTACTTGGGAATCATATGTGATCCTACGACAATTTCCACATCTCCAGCCTTGAAGACAATGCTACCTTTGATGAGAGAGGGCATGTTAGGGTTTTTTTCGATGGTTTTCTAATTTCAGTTAAGGAATTAGGGTTGTTGACTAATCTGGGTCAATGGATTAGGGGTTCGGATGTCACGGGATCCTATGTATATATTGTACTGTAAACAATGAAGAAGATGATGAATAAAATAATTAGAGGTGTGGCTCTAAAACAAGTTGTTGGTTTTCTCGATTTGGGTTTACAAGGTAAAAATCTCTGTGTAATGTGTGTATGTGTGCCATTATATCTTTTCTAATTTTATTAAGAATATGTTTTCATTAATTAATTGTACAAGGTTAAAATCTAGAAACTAGACAGAGTGATAGATGTATAAGGATTTTTTGATGTAGACTAGGTTGTAGATATTGACATAGAAGATATACAAGTGGTATGTTTAACCTATTTGGAGGAGAAATCAATGGGATGAATAAGAGGCGGGTTGTAGTTGAACTTTCAATTATAGAAATTGAATATGTGGAAACCGCCCATGCAAGTAAGAATTTAGATGGTTGTAGAGATTGTGTTTAGGTATTGGTTTTGTACAAAAAATTGCAATGTTGTGTTGCAACAACCAAAGTGTAATATTTTAGGTAAATAATTTTGCTTAGCATGTTAATACAAAGCGTATTTATGTGCAATACCACTTTGTGAGCAACATGGTTGAAGAGAAGAAGGTGTGGTTGGATAAGGTTGACACCTTGAAGAATGTTTCAAACTCATTAATGAATTATATTAATACTGAGAAGTTCTCTTGGAGTGGAGAATCAATGGCCATTATTGCCCTAAATATTATGAACCGAATGCCTACATTATCATAACAGAATAAAAGTACACACCATGTACAGAATGTGAGCGTGGAGCACAACCTAAATATAGATAAGTTATACAATAACTCCTTAAAGAATAGGAGAACCTCCTCCACATAACCAAATGCATTTATACATCACAATTCCCATGTCTACAATAATGAATACATGATCTCTATATATACCTATTCGCACCTACACATGATGCCCCTTTACTATTAGGTCGACGCTATTACATGTACATTTACACATTATATGTACATTTGTCCCCATATATGCCCCCCTTTCGTTCATATCATATATAATTAACCCTATATATTCCCTCTTTAAGTCATAACATAGTACCCTCCTTCAAAAATCTTTGTCCTCAAAGCTTTGCAATTAAAGGATTCACATGTGATGAAACCAAGTAATATGAATTTCTTATGTTCTTGCTTTCTTCTTTCCATTGATGATTATCCATCCATACAAAATCAATTCTTTTAGGTCGTAATCCTTGGCGACTAGTTGTTGTATATATTTTTTTCCTTTGATTTCATGTATTGTTGTTGAAGATTCTCCAATTTGTAGTAGATGTTGGTCTATGATAATATATTGTTGAATAATGGTTTTGTGATGCCATATTCCATGAATATTTATGACTATTCCATCTTCTTCCTTGATAATGTTGATATTGATATTCTTGTCTTCCTTGAAATCTTTCTTAATAATGACGGTGTCGATATGGTTTCACATTTGATGGTTTTCCTTCACTCTGCACATGAATTTCAACTATCTTTTTTTCAAAGACAATGGCATCCTCTATCATATTTTCTTGGTCTTTGATTACTCTAGTCTTGGATATAATACCATCATATTTGGCATGCATCTCCTCTATATTAAGTTCAACTTATTTAAGTATCTTATGGTGACCTTCTTGAATCT
>JZKD02S0556977.1:4637-16377 GCA_000966675.3 Picea glauca | reverse complement strand
ACAAGAGACTAGCATTTTCATCAAACTTTTCTTTAGTCTCACATGCCTAGTTTTGGATTAGTCAACAACCCTAACTTGAAGTAATCATAAATTTGTATATGTAATGTATAAATATTGGAAACTGATACACAATGTTCTTCAGTGTTTTTTATGCAATAAATCCAAGTGTAACTACTTGGAACCTCTCAGAAAAGGAGTTATAGCAAAAACGACATACCTTGCTGAATTATGTCTTATTCTAGAGAGTGACCCTGTAGAGCATTCCCCACACAAAATATTTATTGAAATGCTATGAAACTGTTACAAAGAATACTAAATATTGTACCCTCACCAACACATTTTGTCTCACTGAATTTGGATCTGTTATGAAGAAGTTATGACGTTTTTACCCGAAACACATGTTTTTGACTAGTTTCTAGACTAGCCACAAACCCTATTTTCCACGGAGTGCAACTCCCAAAATACAACGACCCACAAGATGAATTTTTTACCAAATATACTTAGATATGTTTTCTCAATGGAATAGCAATTTCACCATCTGAATCATTATAGAAAACAATTTATAGTGAAAATGGTGAGATGACCTGTAAATAACATACCTTAGAAAACACCATCAAAATAATTTATCCTTCCTTGCATTTCGGCCTTTTTTTCTTCACCTTCCCTCATAATTTTGGCTTAGATATCCTTGGTTACCTCAGACACATATATATATTCAATATTCTCAAGTGTATATTAAATTAGAGAGCCTTGTCTCTTATTTATACTCTCCAAGTAGCTTCCTTAAAAACATCTTCTAGGTCACTTGGCCCCACTTTCCTTATTTTGGGGTTAACCCACTTCTAATTTCTCCATTAAATTTATTATCTAAATAATTTATTTTGTATTACCTTTGAATTATAATACACTCATTACTTCACTTTATTATTTACCTTTTAAAATCTCTTAAACCACTTTGACTACTTTGACCTTTTAGGGCTTCTANAAGAACAACAACGATGATGGCATGTTGGCAACAATGATGGAAAACATGAAAGAAACGATGATAGCATTGGGAATTGTTGTCTACAAGCTCAGGAGGACGAGAACATGACTACCAGGAGTGTAGTAGAAAGGCCCTTGATGTCCAAAGGATCAAAACCCTTTGATAATCTGAACAAAGTCAAAATCTCAGAAGAGATAACAGACTTACCATTACATTGGCGAGAAAGATAAGAAGGGACAATGCTTTCTAGAAGTGCAGACGAGGTCCAAGAGATAGACTTGTAGGAGGAACAAAGGTCAAAGCCTTTGAATACTTAGAAAATATTCTAAGTCGTAGGAATTCAGAAGCTCAGGAGGGAGAGTCATAGTAGCCGTTGGATCATCGATTCAGAAGACCAACAACCATCTGATTAAACCAAGGTGTGTGACTGTAGACGCAGGAGAGGAAATCCGGACCAATGGATCATAGGATATTGTGGACCATCGATTTGACGAGAGCAAAGTTCGAGGATTCAGACTTCAAAAGATTTGCAAGGAGGCCAGGCGAAAATCTCCTAGAGACGAAGTCGCGAAGTGCGAATTCGCAATTAGATTTGGGTCGTCGGATCACTGAGTGTCATGGGATGTTGATTTGACGCAAGTGCAAGTTCGGGAATCGAAGAAAGGAGGTGCTCTAACCTCCGACATCGTGAGTAGCGAAGTCTCGAAGTGAGAAGAAGAGATCTGGACCATCGATCTGGGAATGTCATGGGCCGTTGATCTGGCATGATGAAGTTCAGAGTTTGGGAAATCAGACGTCAAATAATGGAGGAGAGCTAACTCGCGAGATCGTGAAACTCAAAGTCGCGTAGCACCTTTTTGGTTAGCATGTGGACACAACCAGTGGTCATGTGGAGAGGAACTTAGTGCCTCTACGGTTTTAATCCAACAATGCTAATTAATTCGAGAATCTAATTGAAGGGTTATTGTTTCACTTTCTGATTTATCGATCATTTATGATTCAGTTAGACGAACTGAATCATTGTTCTTGGGCGTTGGAGATTCTGTTTCTTGGGTGTTTTTGGTGATGTAGAGTGTAACTTAACCCATGAAATGCATAAAAGAATAATGCCGTGACAGAGTAACGCTCAAGTTTTCTCGGTAAAAATGATTTGAACTGTAAGAAAGGGGAGGAGAAAATGAAGAGGGTGAGCACATATAAAGAGGGGAAGAACTTAAGCTGGACATAGCAGAAATGGTGAAAAGAGAAAAATGTACAAGAACATAAGAGTATGTGAAGAATAGAGAAAGTGTAAATGGAAAGAGACAACAAGTGGAGCCAAGCATGAACAGACAGAAGCAGAGCAGAATTGAAGAACAAAGAAGAAATGGTAAGCATGGAATGTACATTATGTCTTAAGGGTGGAATGCTTCCAAGAGTTTTAGGATATTTAGACACTTAGGAGTTAGTTAAGATCTACTTGGTCTAATGTGTCCTTAGATAAAAGTGTGTTTCTTTAGTATGCATTAGTATGCATTTGTAGTTGGGAAATCTAACGGTCACGATATGTTCCCAACATAGAGTGATCTGATGGTTCATATTCTCCTTGATCTTAACGACCATTGATCTATGGCTTAACACCCGATTGGTCCATGATCTCTATTTAACGAGCATGGAGAGTCATTTGTTGATGATCAATTGTGATAAAATCTATTGTAAAATCTCTTTGTAATCTTTTTCTTGTTGTTTTTAAGTTTCTGTGGTGAGGAGTTTCGCATGTGTTGTTCGGATAATCCACAGTTGGTGTCATTTCATCATCAACGTTTCAAATCCGAGTCGGGATTCATCTTCAGGAATAATATTTTTCTTTTACATTAATAAACTGCTTGCTCCAAGTGGCTGCGTTGGCTAAGGTCGTGGATGTTTCCCCATAGGGGTTTTACCACGCCAAAACATTGGTGTGTTGATATTTGATCTGGTTGTGTGAGTGGTTGTTGAAGGTGTTCATCCTTTGTTGGAATACCTGTGTTTTCGAACATGGTGTCAGAGCCTATTTGAAGACTTGCTCATGTTGTAGATGGAGATCATGAAGCCGAGTTGCCTCATCTCCATTTTTTTCCATTTACGTACATTTCTAGGCTGAGAGGACTATTACATTGTGTCTAAAGCACTCGTTTCAGTTAGGAATGCTTTTCGTTTCACTTGAAAACGTTTCTGTTTGTCCAAGATACAATCATTTCAGCTAGATCCGGAGGTATAAATCTTGAATACGCCATTTTAAAATTTTTGTAGAGTATTATTTTGGTTTTATATTGTTTTTTTACATGTTGCTACTCTTTTAGATCTGTGTATGCTCTTTTCCCCGCGCCCTGTACGATCTCGAAAAATTAGAAACATATAGGAAAATGTGCATTTATGGGTAAGCTAACCGAGATCTAACCCTGGATGTCATATAGAAGCAAATTTTTTTCTTGTGTTAAAATAGTTTTTTATGAGCACGCTCTCCAAGGCCGTCTTCAACAACAACAACACAAACACCCCCAATCCTCCTACTAAATAATACAATATGTTTTGTTAGCCCACTTGGTTAAAAGTTGTCTTATTAAGTAAGAGGTCTTGAGTTCAAGTCTCTCTTTTTGTTACTTTTTTTGAAAAATTTCATGCTTCATTGTAAAGTGTATTTCATTTTAAAAGTGCATCAATATAAGTAACTTTAATATTTGATTTTAGAGTTATTTATTTTGCATATAAATTTCTTTTATAAAGTAACTTCATTGGGAAAGCGATCCCCACTTCTTTTTATAAAAGTGGGTCACTTCATAAACCAACTTATTTGTAAAAGTGAGGTTACTTGGAGGGGTATCACCACCACGTGGTTCTTTGGTTACCGTTTATGTTTTTTTTTTAAAGGGCATAACTTTCACATTCAAAGTCTGTTTTCAATGCTATTTTTTTTTAAACCGCCTAATTTTTTGAGTTCTTTCCATCTAGATCATCAGTTTCAATTTTTAAATCCATATTATCTACATATTTAATATGGCTTCTTCAAGTTATCTTTTGCTTACCAACACCAACTAATTCCAATGGAAATCCCATTTGGAGGATTTATTAAGAAGTAAAGGCTTGTACCGGATTACCTCGGGAAAGGAAAAAGAACACACTGATGCTGATAATAAATTCAAATGGGTTAATAGGAGTGATGAAGCATGTGGACTAATCAGAATGTCCATCTCTCATGATTTAAGGTTCCACCTTCAAGAAATTGATGACCCCGATGAAGCTTGGGAAAAGATTGAATATATGTTTGGTAATCACAATATTATTCGAGCACATCAGTTAGAAAATCAAATATTGACTTTAAGTCAAAATGATTTTTCTTGCATTGAAGAATATCTATCTAAGTTTAAAACACTCAGAGTTTTATGTGAAGAATGTGAGATAAAGCTAGAGGAAGAGCATTGAATCTATATTATTCTTTCTAAACTAGGTAGTACATATTTTGTGTTTGTATCTACCTTTTATGCCATGAGAGAGGCTCTAGGGAAAGTTTATCAAAAACCCACTCTTGATTCCTTTTGCGATGCTTTGATTAGAGAGCAAGATAAACTTGTAAAACTTGGAGTGATCAACACTGCAGGTACCTCCAACAAAGCCTTAGTCGCCCATCAGAAAAATAAACCCAAGAATCCCAAGAAGTGTAACATCCCCCGGCCATCAACACCACTGCCGGGCAATGCTACCCAAACACCTTGTCTTCTACAGACTAGCTCTAATACCAATTTGTACGATCCCCAACCAGTAACAGGCCGAGAAATGCTACTGTAAAACATACACATATATATGTGACATGCATTTTAATGAATTTAAAACAATACACACATAATTACTACTACCATGCAGATTCAATGGAATGGATAGTAAGTTCACATGCAACGAAACACATGATACATTTCAAGTAACACAACATGCATAACATACATA
Organism: Picea glauca; assembly: GCA_000966675.3. Lineage (NCBI taxonomy): Eukaryota > Viridiplantae > Streptophyta > Pinopsida > Pinales > Pinaceae > Picea > Picea glauca. The sequence continues at coordinate 11,432 of JZKD02S0556977.1, read as the reverse complement.
ATTAAGCACAAAATTATACTTATCTTTTAACTGGAGTAAAAACCACCAACTACGTGCAAACCTTTCACGAACCTCCCATCCATAGACCCTGCTGCTCATCACACTTAGTAGTGGGTCACCCCCGAGCTGGGACTAAGCTCCACCCAAGGCAAGGGAATCCTAGACTAGGTTGAGGTTACAGGAAACTGCACAATACAAGTAGAAGGATTCTCTCTAGGAGCCTTCTTACGCCCACTACTCACAAAATCTCATTCCCCACATGCCTATTCCACCCCGAGAATATGCACCTTAACTGTTCCACAGTCCATCGACTACTCCACTTCCCTTCTCAGGGTCTCGACAACATGATGGATCAAGAATTATCATAGCTCCGTAGCTGGTGCTGGACTCTCTCTAGGAGAAAAACACTTCCCAACAAACTCTCTCACCTGGAGAGAGATGCACACAAGCCTAATAACCTGCCTCTTCAACCATGGGCTTGACAACCCGCTTCTTCAACAACTTCCACTCAGTTCCAACAAAAAGAGGACAACAACAACAGTTCAATATGGCTTAGGAAAAGGCAACAATCCGAAAACGGTTAAGGTACAAACTCAGTTTTGGCCAGTACAAACATGCTGGTTTCACAGGATAACACAGGTCGGCTTCCCCCCCTAGTGAGCAGTTTCTCAGAAGTGCGTCCAGATGCAGAGGTCGATGATAGAGGCCCAAACAAGTTAGACAATGGATGGAGCAATGGGAGCGAACCCCCAACACGAGTTGACTCTTTAGCTTTAATTGCATGCACCCAGGTCGACACTTGTCTTCCTGGAGCTGCATGCAATCCATTTAGCATTCGTTCCCCTTTCCGGAACTTAAGCTAAGACACATCCCTTTAATCAGATTTTGGAATAGCAATAAATTATTATTATTCTCTTGGACTTAATCCCTTAGGCTTAGCCTCTCTTTCCAACCTCTCAGCCCCCTCTCCCTTACCCATCTTAGTGGAAGCTTAGTCCCCCATCACTCTTTCTTCATGGCCAGTCTACACACAAAGATGTTTTTACATTAGTGATATGAATAGTTACATGTACAAAAACAGGCTCCTGGCCTTTAACACCTAGGCTCTCCGTCCTAATAATACATAAGCTTACCATCTTATAATTGCTCAGCTCACCAGCCTACAAAACATGTTTACAATTCATAAATACAACTGGGGCTCACCCTTGGGGATATTACAAGAAGCAACATCCTCGTCACAATAACAAGGAACATAAGGGTCCCAAACCCACTCAGACAACTTCAGCTCCTAATGGTGACAAAGGAACAAAATCTAAAAATAAGAAGACTGACATACATTGCAATTTTTGCGATAAAGATGGTCATGATGAGTCCAAATGTTTCAAGAATATGGTAGCTTTAGAAGAAACGATGAAGANAAGAACAACAACGATGATGGCATGTTGGCAACAATGATGGAAAACATGAAAGAAACGATGATAGCATTGGGAATTGTTGTCTACAAGCTCAGGAGGACGAGAACATGACTACCAGGAGTGTAGTAGAAAGGCCCTTGATGTCCAAAGGATCAAAACCCTTTGATAATCTGAACAAAGTCAAAATCTCAGAAGAGATAACAGACTTACCATTACATTGGCGAGAAAGATAAGAAGGGACAATGCTTTCTAGAAGTGCAGACGAGGTCCAAGAGATAGACTTGTAGGAGGAACAAAGGTCAAAGCCTTTGAATACTTAGAAAATATTCTAAGTCGTAGGAATTCAGAAGCTCAGGAGGGAGAGTCATAGTAGCCGTTGGATCATCGATTCAGAAGACCAACAACCATCTGATTAAACCAAGGTGTGTGACTGTAGACGCAGGAGAGGAAATCCGGACCAATGGATCATAGGATATTGTGGACCATCGATTTGACGAGAGCAAAGTTCGAGGATTCAGACTTCAAAAGATTTGCAAGGAGGCCAGGCGAAAATCTCCTAGAGACGAAGTCGCGAAGTGCGAATTCGCAATTAGATTTGGGTCGTCGGATCACTGAGTGTCATGGGATGTTGATTTGACGCAAGTGCAAGTTCGGGAATCGAAGAAAGGAGGTGCTCTAACCTCCGACATCGTGAGTAGCGAAGTCTCGAAGTGAGAAGAAGAGATCTGGACCATCGATCTGGGAATGTCATGGGCCGTTGATCTGGCATGATGAAGTTCAGAGTTTGGGAAATCAGACGTCAAATAATGGAGGAGAGCTAACTCGCGAGATCGTGAAACTCAAAGTCGCGTAGCACCTTTTTGGTTAGCATGTGGACACAACCAGTGGTCATGTGGAGAGGAACTTAGTGCCTCTACGGTTTTAATCCAACAATGCTAATTAATTCGAGAATCTAATTGAAGGGTTATTGTTTCACTTTCTGATTTATCGATCATTTATGATTCAGTTAGACGAACTGAATCATTGTTCTTGGGCGTTGGAGATTCTGTTTCTTGGGTGTTTTTGGTGATGTAGAGTGTAACTTAACCCATGAAATGCATAAAAGAATAATGCCGTGACAGAGTAACGCTCAAGTTTTCTCGGTAAAAATGATTTGAACTGTAAGAAAGGGGAGGAGAAAATGAAGAGGGTGAGCACATATAAAGAGGGGAAGAACTTAAGCTGGACATAGCAGAAATGGTGAAAAGAGAAAAATGTACAAGAACATAAGAGTATGTGAAGAATAGAGAAAGTGTAAATGGAAAGAGACAACAAGTGGAGCCAAGCATGAACAGACAGAAGCAGAGCAGAATTGAAGAACAAAGAAGAAATGGTAAGCATGGAATGTACATTATGTCTTAAGGGTGGAATGCTTCCAAGAGTTTTAGGATATTTAGACACTTAGGAGTTAGTTAAGATCTACTTGGTCTAATGTGTCCTTAGATAAAAGTGTGTTTCTTTAGTATGCATTAGTATGCATTTGTAGTTGGGAAATCTAACGGTCACGATATGTTCCCAACATAGAGTGATCTGATGGTTCATATTCTCCTTGATCTTAATGACCATTGATCTATGGCTTAACACCCGATTGGTCCATGATCTCTATTTAACGAGCATGGAGAGTCATTTGTTGATGATCAATTGTGATAAAATCTATTGTAAAATTTCTCTGTAATCTTTTTCTTGTTGTTTTTAAGTTTCTTTGGTGAGGAGTTTCGCATGTGTTGTTCGGATAATCCACAGTTGGTGTCATTTCATCATCAACGTTTCAAATCCGAGTCGGGATTCATCTTCAGGACTAATATTTTTCTTTTACATTAATAAACTGCTTGCTCCAAGTGGCTGCGTTGGCTAAGGTCGTGGATGTTTCCCCATAGGGGTTTTACCACACCAAAACATTGGTGTGTTGATATTTGATCTGGTTGTGTGAGTGGTTGTTGAAGGTGTTCATCCTTTGTTGGAATACCTGTGTTTTCGAACATGGTGTCAGAACCTGTTTGAAGACTTGCTCATGTTGTAGATGGAGATCATGAAGCCGAGTTGCCTCATCTCCATTTTTTTCCATTTACGTACATTTCTAGGCTGAGAGGACTATTACATTGTGTCTAAAGCACTCGTTTCAGTTAGGAATGCTTTTCGTTTCACTTGAAAACGTTTCTGTTTGTCCAAGATACAATCATTTCAGCTAGATCCGGAGGTATAAATCTTGAATACGCCATTTTAAAATTTTTGTAGAGTATTATTTTGGTTTTATATTGTTTTTTTACATGTTGCTACTCTTTTAGATCTGTGTATGCTCTTTTCCCCGCGCCCTGTACGATCTCGAAAAATTAGAAACATATAGGAAAATGTGCATTTATGGGTAAGCTAACCGAGATCTAACCCTGGATGTCATATAGAAGCAAATTTTTTTCTTGTGTTAAAATAGTTTTTTATGAGCACGCTCTCCAAGGCCGTCTTCAACAACAACAACACAAACACCCCCAATCCTCCTACTAAATAATACAATATGTTTTGTTAGCCCACTTGGTTAAAAGTTGTCTTATTAAGTAAGAGGTCTTGAGTTCAAGTCTCTCTTTTTGTTACTTTTTTTGAAAAATTTCATGCTTCATTGTAAAGTGTATTTCATTTTAAAAGTGCATCAATATAAGTAACTTTAATATTTGATTTTAGAGTTATTTATTTTGCATATAAATTTCTTTTATAAAGTAACTTCATTGGGAAAGCGATCCCCACTTCTTTTTATAAAAGTGGGTCACTTCATAAACCAACTTATTTGTAAAAGTGAGGTTACTTGGAGGGGTATCACCACCACGTGGTTCTTTGGTTACCGTTTATGTTTTTTTTTTAAAGGGCATAACTTTCACATTCAAAGTCTGTTTTCAATGCTATTTTTTTTTAAACCGCCTAATTTTTTGAGTTCTTTCCATCTAGATCATCAGTTTCAATTTTTAAATCCATATTATCTACATATTTAATATGGCTTCTTCAAGTTATCTTTTGCTTACCAACACCAACTAATTCCAATGGAAATCCCATTTGGAGGATTTATTAAGAAGTAAAGGCTTGTACCGGATTACCTCGGGAAAGGAAAAAGAACACACTGATGCTGATAATAAATTCAAATGGGTTAATAGGAGTGATGAAGCATGTGGACTAATCAGAATGTCCATCTCTCATGATTTAAGGTTCCACCTTCAAGAAATTGATGACCCCGATGAAGCTTGGGAAAAGATTGAATATATGTTTGGTAATCACAATATTATTCGAGCACATCAGTTAGAAAATCAAATATTGACTTTAAGTCAAAATGATTTTTCTTGCATTGAAGAATATCTATCTAAGTTTAAAACACTCAGAGTTTTATGTGAAGAATGTGAGATAAAGCTAGAGGAAGAGCATTGAATCTATATTATTCTTTCTAAACTAGGTAGTACATATTTTGTGTTTGTATCTACCTTTTATGCCATGAGAGAGGCTCTAGGGAAAGTTTATCAAAAACCCACTCTTGATTCCTTTTGCGATGCTTTGATTAGAGAGCAAGATAAACTTGTAAAACTTGGAGTGATCAACACTGCAGGTACCTCCAACAAAGCCTTAGTCGCCCATCAGAAAAATAAACCCAAGAATCCCAAGAAGTGTAACATCCCCCGGCCATCAACACCACTGCCGGGCAATGCTACCCAAACACCTTGTCTTCTACAGACTAGCTCTAATACCAATTTGTACGATCCCCAACCAGTAACAGGCCGAGAAATGCTACTGTAAAACATACACATATATATGTGACATGCATTTTAATGAATTTAAAACAATACACACATAATTACTACTACCATGCAGATTCAATGGAATGGATAGTAAGTTCACATGCAACGAAACACATGATACATTTCAAGTAACACAACATGCATAACATACATAATTAAGCACAAAATTATACTTATCTTTTAACTGGAGTAAAAACCACCAACTACGTGCAAACCTTTCACGAACCTCCCATCCATAGACCCTGCTGCTCATCACACTTAGTAGTGGGTCACCCCCGAGCTGGGACTAAGCTCCACCCAAGGCAAGGGAATCCTAGACTAGGTTGAGGTTACAGGAAACTGCACAATACAAGTAGAAGGATTCTCTCTAGGAGCCTTCTTACGCCCACTACTCACAAAATCTCATTCCCCACATGCCTATTCCACCCCGAGAATATGCACCTTAACTGTTCCACAGTCCATCGACTACTCCACTTCCCTTCTCAGGGTCTCGACAACATGATGGATCAAGAATTATCATAGCTCCGTAGCTGGTGCTGGACTCTCTCTAGGAGAAAAACACTTCCCAACAAACTCTCTCACCTGGAGAGAGATGCACACAAGCCTAATAACCTGCCTCTTCAACCATGGGCTTGACAACCCGCTTCTTCAACAACTTCCACTCAGTTCCAACAAAAAGAGGACAACAACAACAGTTCAATATGGCTTAGGAAAAGGCAACAATCCGAAAACGGTTAAGGTACAAACTCAGTTTTGGCCAGTACAAACATGCTGGTTTCACAGGATAACACAGGTCGGCTTCCCCCCCTAGTGAGCAGTTTCTCAGAAGTGCGTCCAGATGCAGAGGTCGATGATAGAGGCCCAAACAAGTTAGACAATGGATGGAGCAATGGGAGCGAACCCCCAACACGAGTTGACTCTTTAGCTTTAATTGCATGCACCCAGGTCGACACTTGTCTTCCTGGAGCTGCATGCAATCCATTTAGCATTCGTTCCCCTTTCCGGAACTTAAGCTAAGACACATCCCTTTAATCAGATTTTGGAATAGCAATAAATTATTATTATTCTCTTGGACTTAATCCCTTAGGCTTAGCCTCTCTTTCCAACCTCTCAGCCCCCTCTCCCTTACCCATCTTAGTGGAAGCTTAGTCCCCCATCACTCTTTCTTCATGGCCAGTCTACACACAAAGATGTTTTTACATTAGTGATATGAATAGTTACATGTACAAAAACAGGCTCCTGGCCTTTAACACCTAGGCTCTCCGTCCTAATAATACATAAGCTTACCATCTTATAATTGCTCAGCTCACCAGCCTACAAAACATGTTTACAATTCATAAATACAACTGGGGCTCACCCTTGGGGATATTACAAGAAGCAACATCCTCGTCACAATAACAAGGAACATAAGGGTCCCAAACCCACTCAGACAACTTCAGCTCCTAATGGTGACAAAGGAACAAAATCTAAAAATAAGAAGACTGACATACATTGCAATTTTTGCGATAAAGATGGTCATGATGAGTCCAAATGTTTCAAGAATATGGTAGCTTTAGAAGAAACGATGAAGA
>JZKD02S0556933.1:0-10570 GCA_000966675.3 Picea glauca | reverse complement strand
TAAGGGTTCCAAGGGGTAATTATTCATGTGTAATAATACCAACCCACTTTTCTAAAATCATCATTGTGTATAAACCTTCTAACTTCCTTTTGAGTGTATCAAATCCCCAATCATTAAATATATGTAAGAGGGTGGTTGTGAAATTCACTTCACATAGTTATTGATAGCATGGGGATCAGTAGAATCAACATTAGGGAATTTGAGAGTCAACATGCATGGGAAAAACATAAATTCAAATGGGTAGGGGGAACAATTTTCATAGGAATTTTTTGGACAACAAGGGTGTGGAGAGTGATGGATTTTGAAGGTAGATTACCCCATTAGAAAGTGAGCTTGTTGCTATGATATTTTCCTATTGTAGTTGTAATTCCTTGGAGTCTCCAATAAGAGAGATTCCTAGTCAACCTATGTTGGAGCCCTAGATGGAAATGGGAAAGCTTGAGGGACTACACACAGAGAAGGGGGATCCCATTCCTTGGGTTGTGTAGGTTGATGGGAAAAGAGATGGTGGATTGGGATAGTTTTAGGAAAACTCATATTGTTGTGGGTTTTATTAGGTTGTGAGTGGACAAAAGAGACACCCTTTATTATTGATTCTTAGCTCCATCTTGGGAATGACTTGCTGGGATTTGGAGCAACAAGTCTACATTTGGGTGGAACATCTGTCCTCTGCAATTGGTTGCACATTTGGTTAAAAAGATAAGTTTTTAACTCTTGCATTTTTTTATTGATGGGTTTTATTTTATGTGCATATACTCTATTCTTGAGTGGATTATATGTTGTTCTATATACATTTAATTGGATGTGTTATGTTTTAAAAATAATGTTGTTAGTTGCATGTTAAATATTAATGCAAGAATTTAGTATAATTGTAGTATTAGAAAATGTTGTTGGGTTTAGTATTGGGGTTACTACAATTAGTATCAATAGAAAATATTTGATTAAATTTCCTATAAATATGTTTTTTTAGAAAAATAAAAAGGCATCATGATCAAACAAAAACAACACTAGAAATGAAGAAGATTGAAACAATTCCCTTGAAATTGACATGGTGTGAAAATAATATCTTTTGGAGCATATTCGAGAGGTGAATTAGGCCCACAAATATGAAGAAAACTACAAGCCTCCAAGATTTTCGAACGAGGTAAGAACAAAATGATAAACCTAGCCCATATTTAGATAAAAAACCATCCCCTGAATTGCCAAATCACGGTGTAACTGACAATACTTTAAGCACTTCGTTCTTGATGACAAAATCCTCCAATTTTTTTCTAACGATTTTTTTGGAATGCCAAGTAGGAATTCATGGTAGATAGAAAGACAAGAAAGAGTTGTCGAAGAGAAATTTGAGTTTGTTGGGAAGAGGAAGTCTTAATTGTAATAAATTCAAAGAGGGTGTGAAGGATGGAGAATTATATAAGCAGAGTAGAGGCAGGCATAGTGCATACGAGGCATCTAGTCATGTATGAACATGAAAGCGCTTTGGGAGAGCTGACCCATTTTTTCATCAATGAATTACCCTTTGACTCACAAGTTAATGAGACCTCAAGAAAAGGAACCAATGAGATATGGAATGTCATCAATCTCACCAAGGAAAATCATCCTCTCCATATTCATCTCAACATGTTCCTTGTCCTTGAGTATATGGATCTATTGAAGATGGAGGAATTTAAGAGCTTCGTGTAGAAGAATAATGATGCATTAATATGTGATATAGAGCATGCAAAGGGAATAGTCATGTCACCTCTTGCGCAAGATAATGGATGAAAATACATGTGATGGTGAGTTTCCATAAGGAACGAAGAATGGTCACATGTCATGTTTTCATACGCCCTTGATAGACATGGAATTATCCCATAGAACCAACCCCTCAAAGAATGCCTTTGGTGTAAAAGTCTCCCCTTCTTGATATGTATGCCAGTGCTACATAAATTAATATATTAGTTTGTAAATCATAGCAAAAGAATATTTTAGATAAACATTAAACTTAGTGTACACATATAAAATAAATGCATCCAAATATATCAATCCTTATAAGAGTTTAAAGAAAAAAATATGTGTATACCACATTAACTTATCTTTTGCAGGAATCTTCCAACACAACCCTCTTACATTCTCCTCACTCTTAACTCTTAAAACATAAGAGGAAAATGTGACCACCATAAAAATCACACACAACACTCTTTATTCAAACACAAGGCTCTTTGGATTATACATGCATTGATATCAATTGGAAAATGTAAAGAAGAACAAGAAGATTAAAAGTTAGTGAAAAGTCTTAAAATACAAATCATTATTCTTAATATTATTCACATGATAATATAATATATTGTACACTCCTCTAATAACCATGTTTAAAAGTTTATATAACTAATCATATNGCAAGGAAATCAGCCATAGCAGGTAGATATTTTTCCCTCCTACATAAAATAAGGCCACCCAAGATAAATCAACCCCTTTTCAAGCAAACTTGACCTCCAATGGAAGAAATCAACCCAAACAAAAGTGAGCTCGCCTCTCTCATAGCCAACTCAGACAACAAGGAGAAAAATCGGCCCCCAATGATAGATATGACCCAACAATAGTAAATTCGACCCTCCTACAAGTAAATTCATTCATCAATATGAAAAATTCAGCCTACCACATAAGAAATGCAACCACAAAACCCAAATTTCCTTCCTCAAACAAAATCAACCTCTACCAAAGAAAACTTTGTTGCCAAGTAATGGAAACTCGGCCACAATGAAGCACAATGAAAGATATGAATGATATTTCCTCCAAAACCATCTAAGGTGGATGGTCTCACCACCAAAACCAATCTTCTTCTCTAGGGTTTTTCATCCCAAGAGCCAAAATCCACAAGAGCTCTCTCAAATTTGTTTTTAGAAAATAACAATGCATAATGAGAGAGGGTGCCCTCATTCCTCTTTTATTTCCTTGTTCACCCTTTTGATGACCATTTTACCTTCTTAATGAAGTAAAGTGACTTTATAAGCTCAAATTCACTTAAAACACCTTTTTCCTTCATTACTCAATGTCACTTTTTAAAAAGATTAATGTTCTTCCCTAATGACATTAAATAATTAATTAATCCCATTTTTCCACTAACTATAGCCTATGGGAATCAATTAGGCTATTGCGTCAATCTCCTGGAGAGATAATTTGGAAAGGGACATTACATATGCCCAAGTATCTTACAGCCATGAGGACGACATTAGAGCTTTACATGTCAGCATGGGAAATGAAAAGACCGAGTCCAATGGACGTAGAAGCAGGGTGAGCTAGTGGAGTTGGTTGATACTATGAGAAGCTTGCAAAAATAAGTGTAGAGATATAGATAATACAATGAAAGTATGATAAGATTGCCTTGAACCGATTTCTTGTTTTGTGCTAGTATGATAAGGAATGAACATGGGGGTCTAGGAAATCAAGGAGTGTTATTAGACATCATCGTTCACCAGGACATTCGACCATAAGTGTGCATGCATGTTCAAGGTCAAAGGGAAACTCTTGTGTGTCCCCTGTCAGAAATAAAAAAAAGAGGCCCGAGTTAGATATGTTGTAAGAAGAGCTCAGGAAGCTCAAGACACCATCATTTGATGGAGAACATAGGAAGGGAGAAAAGGATAAATCTTGGTTTTTGGGAATGAGGAAATACTTCCAATTGCACACTTATTCATCAAATGTAGAATCCATAATTGCAATCTACCATATTCAAGGAAAATAATCTATGTGGTGGGATCAACTCAAGCAAGTTAAGCACATTGATGAGAAGAGGATCTTATGGAGTTAGTTCAAAGAGTATTTTTAGAATAAATACTTGTCAAAAAAATATTATGACAAGAAGATGAAAGAGTTCTTTGAACTCAAGATTGGAAGCATGAAAATGGATGAGTATGAGAGAAGATTCCTTGAATTGATTATTATGTTGGATTCATAAAGGATGAGAAGGTAAAACTCCAAAGATTTTCGAGTGGGATACCTTCTTTTTACAATGATAAAATTCAATTTGATGAGCCTGATACCTTGGAAGAATCCATAAGAAAAGCTAAGAATCTTTAAAAATAGATCAAAACAAGACCAAATTTTCAAAAGGCTTGGGATGATAAGAAGAGAGGCAAGATGGATCGGAGGAAGAAAGGATTCATTCCACCTTTTTTCAAAAACAAGTCTCAATCATATCATCAAGGAAAAATAACATAAGGTGAGCATAAAAGAACAAATTTGTTTGTAAAAATACCAAGGCAACATCCCATAAAGTGTTGGGTATGTGAAGGAGACCACTTGTATAAATATTGTCCTCACAAGGGAGATAGAATGAGGATTGTGCATAAAATTTAGGAAGGTGATATAGTGAATGATGTGGGTAGGATTATGTAAAGGATTTGTGTAGCCTTGGACAATAAACATGCATACTACCAATCCCACATGATTGAAGTATAAGGTTATATTGATAATCAACTCATAGATATTTTGATTGATTTTGGAGCTAGTCATAGCTATATAGATCCAAAAATAGTTGAAAGGTTTAATTGAAGAGATGTAAGCATGAAAAGTCTTGGTTGGTTTAGCTAGCCACTAGAACCAAGAGGAAAATCAATGAACTTGTCAAGGATTCCCTAGTAAGCATGAAGGGAGTTAGCACTAAGATAGATTTGGACATCATACCACTTGGATCATACAATTGTTTAATTCGTATGGACTGGCTGGACAAGCATTGTGCTATCCTATATTGATACAACAAGGATTTCACATGCCTTGATGAGAAAGGGAATTTGAGGATGGTGCAAGGAATTCCAAGATCTATATAAATCAAATAAATTTTAGCATTGCAGTTGAAAAGAAGTTTTAGGAAAGGATGCCAAACATATGCAGTTCATATGGGAGAGCCAACAAAGTATAAGGAACCAATTCTTGAAGACTATCTAGTTTTGAAGGAATATGAATATGTATTTGGGGGGTTTCCAGGATTTCCACCAAAAAGAGACATTGAACTCTTTATTGAATTAATGTGTGTAGCTTCCCCCATGTACAAAACGCCCTACAAAATTAGCACACCAGATATGAAAGAGTAGCAGACATAGTTGGAAGAATTAATGAAGAAGAGGTACATACACCCAAGTGTCTCAACTTGGGGTGCCCCAATTCTTTTTGTGAACAAAAAGGATGAAACTTTGAGGTTGTGTAATGATTTCATATAGGTGAATAAGGTTACTGTAAATAACAAGCACCCTCTACCATGAATTGATGATCTTTTTGATCAACTAAAAGTATCAAGGATATTTTCTAAGATCGACCTGAGGTCGAGTGAGAATCAGAGAATAATACACCAGTAAGACATCATTTAGAAAAATGTATGGTCATTATGAGTTTTTGGTGGTATCATTTGGCTTAAAAAGTGCACCAGCTAATTCTATGTGTCTAATGAATGGAGTGTTCAGAGATTACCTAGAAAAAATTGTTGTTGTCTTCTTGGATGATATTCTTATCTACTCCAAAAACAGAGGAGGAGCATCAGAATCATTTGAGGATGTTGCTACAGGTGTTGAGAGATAATCAATTGTATGGAAAGTTGAGAAAGTGCACTTTCTATCAAAGGAAATCCATTATTTGGACCACATCGTCTTAGAGGAGGGAATAGAGGTGGACCCTAAGAATATTAAAGCAATCAAAAGTTGTCCAATGCCAAAGAATGTTTCAAAAGTGAGCTCCTTTATTGGACTAGATAGATATTATAGGAGATTCATTGAATATTTCTTCAAGGTTGCACATCCGATCATGTCACTACAGAAGAAGGAAACAAAGTTTGAATGGATTTCCAAATGTGAAGAGATTTTCCATCATTTGAAGGAATTATTGACTAGTGCACCTATTTGAAGGGTTGCAGATCTAGATGAATATTTTGTTGTGTGAAAAAATGCATCCAAGGAAGGGATTGCAAGAGTCCTTATATCGAATGGACATGTCATATGTTATGAGTCAAGGAAGCTTCAACAACATGAATTAAATTATTCTACCCATGAGTTAGAATTGGCATCCATAGTGCATGCCTTAAGAATGTGGAGGCATTATCTCATGGGTAGAAAAAATGAGCTAAATACATATCATAGTGGTCTAAAACACTTGTTTGAGCATCCAATGCTAAATTCCAAATAGACTAGATGTATGAAATTTCTTAGTGAATACTTCCACATCAATTTCACGATGCACTTAGTATAAGCGTGCATGAAATTCATGCTACAACCATCAACATGTATTGTTCATCTTTAAAAAGCATAATTTTGGAAGTTGTGGAATCATATCAATATTATCCACAAGTTACATAAGGATTACATCAGTATAATATATCGTTGAAGTTTAAAGACCACATACTAGAAGAGGATGGGATCATCTTGTTCAAGGATAGGTTTTATTTTCCCAACACTCAGGAATATAGAAATATAGTGCTAAAAGAGATGCACAATGTACCTTATGTTGGTAATCCCAGGTACCAAAAGACAATTGCAGCAGTAAGAAGCCAATATTTTTGTCCTGGAATGAAGAAAGATGTGGTTGATTACATAGCTAGGTGCATGGAGTGTCAAAAAGTGAAGACTGAACATAGGCATCCAATGAGATTGTTATAGCCATTTCCCATTATTAAATGGAAATGGGAGATAGTTATGATAGATTGTATCACCAAGTTTCCAAGAACAACAAGGCAACACAATTCCATAATGGTAGTGGTGGAAAAACTTACAAAGGTTGCATATTTTATACTGGTGAAAATGAATCACAAGGTAGCCAACATCGTCAAGATTTATATGAAGTAAATTTCCAAGTTACATGGTGTGCCTAAGGAAATAGTGTTAGACAGAAATCCCAAGTTCACTTATAACTTTTGGAAGCCTGGGTTGTTTAAGGGATTTGGGATTAAATTTAATTTCATTACAACATATCATTTAGAATCAAATGAGAAAATGAAGAGGAATAACCGAATAATCGAAGATATGTTGAGATTGTATGTAATTGATTAGCCTTCCAAGTGGGAAGAATATATTAATTTGGTTGAAGTCACTTACAATAATGGGTATCATGCATCATTAAAGATGATCCTTTTTGAAGCCTTGTACGCAAGGAAATGTAAAACTCTAGTGAATTGGGATAACCCATCAGATAGAGTAGTTATTGGGACATAATTACTACAGGAAATGGAAGATAAGATGGTAAAGATGAAAAATTTAAAAGTTGTACAAGACAGGAAAAATAGCTATGCAGATAAAATAAGAACATACAAAGAATTCAAAGTGGGAGAGCATGTGTTTTTAAAAGTAAAGGATAAAAAGAGCACACTAAGATCGGGAAGTTGCCCAAAGTTGGCAACAAGTATTGTGGGTTGTTTGAATTTTTAGAGAAGATAGGCCCAGTTGCATACATATTAGAATTGTCTCCATCCATGAGAATTCATAAAAATTTTCATGTGTCTTTATTGAATAAATATGTGTTTGATCTTGGACTATGATCCAGGTGGAGCATGAAGGGGACTTTCGGGTGGAGCTAGTTTGTATCCTGGACTAGAAGGTCAAAGCGATAAGGAACAAAGGCATCAACTTGTTAAAGGTCCAATGGACCTACTAAATTCCTAAAAACACCACGTGGGAGCACCAGGAGACCATGCGAGAGAAGTACCCATGATTTATTAAATTTTTTTAAGAAACTTAAATGTATATTTGTATATAAGTTTGCAAGACTCCATTTTGGTAGCTAGAGTCCTGGAGCCACATCTTGTCCAATATATAATAGATCCATAGAAGGAAGTGGTACAATATGAGGGACTGTGATGCAGAGAAGGGGGTACACTTCCTTGGGCTATGTAGGTTGAGGGGAATGAGAGACTGTTGATTATAATTTCCATGGGATTTGTGAACTTGCAAAAGTATCAAGTACTATGATGTAAATTTTGTACATGTATACTAGTATGGTGTTGTGCATCGAGGAAAATTCAAATTATAGGGGAATGAGAATGTAACATTTCCATTTTTAAACCATGTTTTAACGATGTATAATGTAAATACAATGCATGGTCACAGGCTTGACTATGTAATATGTGAACATTGTGTATAGTAATAATAAAATGAATGTATCATTGGTTACAGATGGACACAGATGGAGTAATGGGGGATAAGTTTCCATAAGAGAGGGGGGGGGGGATAAGGGTTCCAAGGGGTAATTATTCATGTGTAATAATCCCAACCCACTTTTCTAAAAGCATCATTGTGTATAAACCTTATAACTTCCTTTTGAGTGTATCAAATCCCCAATCATTAAATAGATGTAAGAGGGTGGTTGTGAAATTTACTTCACATAGTTATTGATAGCATGGGGATGAGTACAATCAACATTAGGGAATTTGAGAGTCAACATGCATGGGAAAAACATAAATTCAAATGGGTAGGGGGAACAATTTTCATAGGATTTTTTTGGACAACAAGGGTGTGGAGAGTGATGGATTTTGAAGGTAGATTACCCCATTAGAAAGTGAGCTTGTTGCTATGATATTTTCCTATTGCAGTTGTAATTCCTTGGAGTCTCCAATAAGAGAGATTCCTAGTCAACCTATGTTGGATCCCTAGATGGAAATGGGAAAGCTTAAGGGACTACACATAGAGAAGGGGGATCCCATTCCTTGGGTTGTGCAGGTTGATGGGAAAAGAGATGGTGGATTGGGATAGTTGTAGGAAAACTCATATTATTGTGGGTTTTATTGGGTTGTGAGTGGACAAAAGAGATACCCTTTATTATTGATTCCTATCTCCAGCTTGGGAATGACTTGCTGGGATTTGGAGCAACAAGTCTACATTTGGGTGGAACATCTGTCCTCTACAATTGGTTGCACATTTGGTTAAAAATATAAGTTTTTAATTCTTGATTTTTTTTATTGATGGGTTTTATTTTATGTGCATATACTCTATTCTTTAGTGGATTATATGTTGTTCTATATACGTTTAATTGGATGTGTTATGTTTTAAAAATAATGTTGTTAGTTGCATGTTAAATATTAATGCAAGAATTTAGTATAATTGTAGTATTAGAAAATGTTGTTGGGTTTAGTAGTGGGGTTAATACAATTAGTATCAATAGAAAATATTTGATTAAATTTCCTATAAATATGTTTTCTTAGAAAAAGAAAAAGGCATCGTGATCAAACAAAAACAACACTAGAAATGAAGAAGATTGAAACAATTCCCTTGAAATTGACATGGTGTGAAAATAATATCTTTTGGAGCATATTCGAGAGGTGAATTAGGCCCACAAATATGAAGAAAACTACAAGCCTCCAAGATTTTCGAACGAGGTAAGAACAAAATGATAAACCTAGCCCATATTTAGATAAAAAACCATCCCCTGAATTGCCAAATCACGGTGTAACTGACAATACTTTAAGCACTTCGTTCTTGATGACAAAATCCTCCAATTTTTTTCTAACGATTTTTTTGGAATGCCAAGTAGGAATTCATGGTAGATAGAAAGACAAGAAAGAGTTGTCGAAGAGAAATTTGAGTTTGTTGGGAAGAGGAAGTCTTAATTGTAATAAATTCAAAGAGGGTGTGAAGGATGGAGAATTATATAAGCAGAGTAGAGGCAGGCATAGTGCATACGAGGCATCTAGTCATGTATGAACATGAAAGCGCTTTGGGAGAGCTGACCCATTTTTTCATCAATGAATTACCCTTTGACTCACAAGTTAATGAGACCTCAAGAAAAGGAACCAATGAGATATGGAATGTCATCAATCTCACCAAGGAAAATCATCCTCTCCATATTCATCTCAACATGTTCCTTGTCCTTGAGTATATGGATCTATTGAAGATGGAGGAATTTAAGAGCTTCGTGTAGAAGAATAATGATGCATTAATATGTGATATAGAGCATGCAAAGGGAATAGTCATGTCACCTCTTGCGCAAGATAATGGATGAAAATACATGTGATGGTGAGTTTCCATAAGGAACGAAGAATGGTCACATGTCATGTTTTCATACGCCCTTGATAGACATGGAATTATCCCATAGAACCAACCCCTCAAAGAATGCCTTTGGTGTAAAAGTCTCCCCTTCTTGATATGTATGCCAGTGCTACATAAATTAATATATTAGTTTGTAAATCATAGCAAAAGAATATTTTAGATAAACATTAAACTTAGTGTACACATATAAAATAAATGCATCCAAATATATCAATCCTTATAAGAGTTTAAAGAAAAAAATATGTGTATACCACATTAACTTATCTTTTGCAGGAATCTTCCAACACAACCCTCTTACATTCTCCTCACTCTTAACTCTTAAAACATAAGAGGAAAATGTGACCACCATAAAAATCACACACAACACTCTTTATTCAAACACAAGGCTCTTTGGATTATACATGCATTGATATCAATTGGAAAATGTAAAGAAGAACAAGAAGATTAAAAGTTAGTGAAAAGTCTTAAAATACAAATCATTATTCTTAATATTATTCACATGATAATATAATATATTGTACACTCCTCTAATAACCATGTTTAAAAGTTTATATAACTAATCATAT
>JZKD02S0556922.1:0-16378 GCA_000966675.3 Picea glauca | reverse complement strand
GGTTCACCTCAATTCGAACTCATTGAGATATACAGAGTATATCATGTGTAAATTATTCATTATTCATAATGGTTAATGAGAATTCTTTCCATTCTTTCTCTCCTTCTTCTTTTTTTTCCATTTCTCTCTGCAAATGTGTGTATCATTGTTTAGCTAGATCTATTCTGTGCAGGTCAACACATTTATAGAAATGAATCATAGATAAATTGAAGCAGTAATTGCAGGTGAAGGATGAAAGGATAGCTCAAGTTCAAAAGGAGAATGAAGTCTTGCAAGAAAGAATAAATAAATTGAAGATAGGGTCAAGAGGCAAAAGTCTGTTGCAGGGGCCCAAGCATATCATTTGGGAATCTATAGTTGTTGAAGCTACCAAGTTTAGATCATATTTGAATTTCATTAATGATAAAGACAACATATCCATTACAGCTAGAAATAGGTGCACTATTGTGAATGAAACTTTAGCAAAGAAACCATTAGAATGGGCCCAGAATGCCATAAATCTACTCAACTTTGTTCCTACTGCAGACCTTCAGACCATTGGAGTTAAATACATAGCTACATTGATTATTTGGTCTAAGAGGGTTATTGTTAAACATAACCTGTTGAAATCAGTTCAAACTAAAGCAACACAGATGGAGCAGAGTGTACAAGAGTTCAAATATTTGTTTGAAGAATTGTTTACCAAAGGTCTTCCACCATTTTGGGATGGAAAGTGAAATTTGTATGATCGGGAAGAACACAATGCTCGTTTGACTCAGTGTAGAATGGATCATTCTAAGTTCGAAACACTGGAGGAAAATATGAAAGGAGACACGTTAGTTGAGCATCTGATTATAGACGTTGAAATTCTGAATCAATTCCAAATAGTCAAGCTTGGGCTGCCAGTCATGTCATATGCTTCTTGCATTGACTTGGAGATTCTGATAAAGGAAATGACAAACTATGATATTCCTTCTGACTTGCAATGGAAGGAAATAATTAGGTTGGGTAAGACAAAATGCAGTTTTCCAAGGCCCGGTAAATGATGTCCAGATGTCACTAAAGATGACAGATCATGTGGAGGACCAAAGCAGAACAAGTGGCGAAGAAAATACTGAACTGCGAAAGGAGCCAAAATCCATATTTTGAAACATTTTCTTGTTAATTATTATAATCGGTTTCAAAACCGAAACGTTTCTTTATAATCATTATAATTGGTTTCAAAACCAAAACGTTTCTTTATAATCATTGTAATCAGTTTCAAAACCGAAACGTTTCTTTATAATCATTGTAATCAGTTTCAAACCGAAGGAACTCGACTTTTGTAAATATTAGGAATTCCAAATGTATTAAGGGTTGGCAGAAGTGCAAGGGCACAATTTTAGCTATTTGTAACTTGAATGTAATTTTCTGAAGCTAAATAGAATGCACATCCAGATGTCCTGAATTTTCCACGAAAATATTATAATGGTGGTGGTCTGAGATTTGTCTTCTTTCTTCGTATGTATTTCCTTTGTTCTTGATTTCATTTTCACTGTCTTATGTTTAAATTGGATAGTTAAAGGCCTTGAATTCATCTTGTGATTCTCTCAGCGTAAGGAATTTAAAATGTGTTAAGTTCTTCCTAACTAAGTCAGAATTCATTTTATTTAATGATCTGATGCAGTTATATGTTTTTCCTTTCTTCTTACACTCTGCAAATTACAATTTGTAACTCAGATTCATCACCTCATTTAGCCTTTATCCTCTGGAGAGTTCTACCTACTAGTCAGTTCTTCCATTTGTTTTCGGAAGTTTCACTCCATAGCCCTAAGTGTCCCTCCCCTTCTTTACCAACAAATTATAAAACCCTCTTTAAAAGCAACAAAACCTAGCCATCGATTTGATAAAGAGACCTTATCTTTTAGAGGCCAAGTGACAGGAGAGATCCCTCTCTGAGCTAAGAAAGCTAGTACCCAGCTCTAAAGTGGTTTGTAGGTTAACTATGTAATTTGTTTTATCAGCCAAACAAATTTACAGAGTGCTAACAGTTATGATTCATTGTTAGAGACACATCTTTGTGATATTGACATATACTTGAGGCATATCTTATGGCACATGGTATGATACATGCTTGAGGTACATTGCGACACATGGTTTGGATATTTGGGTATATCTTGAGGTACACCTTGGTGATCTTATGGTACAATGATTAGAGACATATCTTGGCTATCATGGTATATGGTTTGGTATATGACATGGTGATGATATCACGTGCTTGAGGCACTTGATTGATGATATCCTATTATATATGGTGGCATTTATATGAGGAACATTTTTTGGTGCTTGGTTGAGGCACATCATTTGATGCATATTTTATGCATGGTCCATACAAGTTGATGTACATGGTATGATACATGTTTGATGCATAGTTTATGCATGGTTGATACATGTTGGTGTACATGGTATGGTACATGTTCTTGTACATGGTTGATGTACAAGGTTGATGTACATGGTATGGCGATAGTTTTGGTATCCATGTAAGTGGATCTGATTGATGACTATATATTAGTGACAGTGACAATGACGATGACAGGGATAGTGAAAGGTTATATGATTGGTTGATCATCAGGCACAGGTTGATGTGACATAGTGATAGTGATTGGTTGATGTGACAGTGATAGTGACATGTTGGTTGATAATAATGACAGTCACAGGTTGATCGATGGTAGTGATAGGTTGATTCTACACTTATATTTCAGGGTGGTAGGATGGGGCAAGGAAAGGGGGTTGTATCCTCCTTCTTGTTGATGCCAGAGAACTTGTGAAGTTAGAGATTCCTTTAGGTTGGAACTTGTAAATAAGGGGGTTGTAGCCACCTTTTGGTTGGTGTGGGAGAACTCAGGGAGTTGGATCTTCCTTCATATTGGAGCCTGCAAATCAGGGGGTCGTTTCCTCCTTCTAGTTGTAGTTAAGGAACTCATGGATTTGTAGATTCCTTCAGGATGGATCCTGTAAATCGGGGGGTGTAGCCTCCTTTCAGTTGTATTTGAAGAATTCAAGGAGTTGTAGTTTCCTTCAAGTTGGTGCCTGTAAATCATGGGGTTGGTGCCTCGTTCCAGATGGTGTTGGAGAATTGGAAAGTTGGTGCTTCCTATGAATGTATTCTTGATATATATAAGAAATTATTCCATGGTTTTCTCCCATTTGGGTTTCCACGTAAATTCGTGTGTACTATGTATTTGATGTGATATTGTTGAATTGTACTGCTTGTAGCTATATGTGTATGATATATTGAATGCAATCATAAATGATATATCATTGATAAAGTTGAATTTTATATATTGTGATTGAAAGTGGTAAAAAGTGCTCTTATTGATTCACCCCCCCTCTCAGTATTCCAATAGTGGATAGGTAGGAGAAGAAAATATGGCATTCCCTTATTCAAATGGTAGTGTTCAACCAAACCAAGGGAGGTGTGAGGTGAAAAAAAATATTCATTTTCTAGTACTTGGTATTGGCTACCAAAATTCTGTGTAGTCCAATTTCCAAGAAGGGTTTGTGGATGTAGATAATAGCTCAAAAATTCATATAGACACTAACTATTGAATAATGCATTATAAAGGAAAACAAACCTATCCATTAATGTGTTTATTGTTTGGAAATCTATACCACTATATTTTCCTTTTGTGGGTAAATGGTTTGTTTGGAAAGAATTCAATGGGGGAAATGTTCCTAAAAGAGTTTAAAATAGTACTTTCCAATCTTTCATTGGTTCTCTTCCGCCACTCTCTCCTCCAAGTTAGACTACAACACATTTGAAATGCATATAGACATTATTGTAAGTACTTATATTGGAAAAAAATTAATAATTACAATCAAATTATGATGCATCCAATCATAGTTATACACTTTCAAACATGCTTGATACATGTGAATCGCCAAACAAAACATATTCCAAAATGGAAGAAGAAGGTTTCCCCATACCCAAGTTTCCCTCCTGGTTTACCTATAATAAATATCTATATATGTGTGTGTGTAAGTCATTTCGTTTTTAAATTAAAATTTTAAATGACACCGTAATCTTCATAACTAAAAAAGTTTCAAACATGCAATTGTACCCGTGAAGTCTCAGCATCTACAAAACCTCCCATGCTAAATGACCCTAGTTCAAAATTTAATGTTGAATCATTTAAACTCTAAGTGAACTGCAATTAATGAACACAAAAATTTTGTGTTTATTCAAAAGTTGCAATGAAGTGAATCGAATAACAAAAGAATTGACATCAAATGCATGAATCATTTTACTTGATTTTAATACATACTGATCTGATTCCCTCTTTCTCATGCCCAATTAAGTCTTTCCAACCGTTGAGACAAAAATTTTCATAATCCCGTACCTCTTCGAGGCTCATGTAGTATATCTCATCATCTGTCTTATAAACAAATCTTTCACGGGCATTGGATCACACTCTATGTTCATTCAAACCAACATCAATACCAATAAGAGTTGCATTTATACTATTTTCTATTGCATCCCTCGCGTCCTTTCCAAATTGTGAAGTGGCCTCCATCTTTGAAGGTAAAGAAACCACCCTTGGTGGACAAGATACCAAGGGAGTTGGAGGTCTAGGAAATTATGGATCTCAAAATGCACCTCTACAATTATATGTTTGACCTTTACCAACACCATAATACTTGGATGGTAGGTCGGCATAATCTAAGTGCATATTCTCAAAAAACTTCGTATAAATAAATCTTACAAAATAATATGTCACCTCATCATTCCATGGAAATCTGCCATATTCTTCCAAAAATTGATCATAAAGATGGATAGCAATGTTAAGGTGCCTGAAATATTGCACCTTCAACATCAATCGCTTTGGTCTTTTCTTAAAATTAAACAATGAGTTTGCTTGCTCTTTTGAGACCCTTTTCTCTATTTCGGGCCATTTATCAGGGCCCATCACCGCTTTCTTGCGTCTCCTCATCAAATCAATGAAAGTATTGGTCATTGGCCCAAGGTTCTTATATACATCAATGGAGTTTCCAAAAGATTGAAAAACAATCTCCAATCTTTGTTTTCTCTCAACAAGGAGATCCATTTGTTGAAGATCATGCTTCAACTTTGCATGGTGGGATGTGCAGTGTTGAAGGGTCATGCCTTCAACAATGCCTTACCAAGGAAGCGCCTCATGAATGTATGAGGGATAAGTGGTAATAAGGGTGTAATCTTCATTTTGATGAAAATGAACCACTAGTTCACCTTCACCCTCACCCTCTGCTTGATATTCACCCTCTACTTCATTACTGCCCCCAACATTATCTGAATCCTCTACACATTTAGAAACACTTGCATATAGTTACGACAATGCACAAAAACATGTCCATATTCACTTGATTTATATAAAAAAAATAAAATCAATTTACCAGCCATACATTGTTGATGTGATTGGGGTTGTACATTTTCCAATAGAGGGGAATGTTTGTTCAAACTTGCCTGATTAAAAATTCCCCCTAAATCATCACTAGACAAGATTCACATCGATCCATCATGTAATGGATCACTTGTTGCATCACCTATAGATGATTTTGCTCTATCACGTGATGCTTGACTAGATCTAGATGAGTTTGGAAACCTTCTAGACTAACTAGATCTCCTTGTTTGACTTAATTCCCTTGCTTCACTAGTTGCCCCTACTTGACTAGGGTTTTATGTCAAACCAAGGGTCTCTATCGGACTAGGGGTCCCTCCATTTCTTTCATTGGACTTCCTGAAGAATTTGCGCGACATAATTGGAGGATCATGTTGCAATGACTCCTCTTGATCCATATATATTATATATGTACCAAGATGCAAATCCATGACAAGCAACAATTATATGAGTCACGAGAAAATCATGTTAATCAATTGACAATGTTTTAATTTACATCAAACCAATTCCATTCTTGGGTTGCTAGCTATTCATATTGAAATTCAAAAGTGTCAATACCAATTTTCTTAGTATATTAATTAGAAAGGTATAGAGCCTAAAACATTGAAGAGTTCTACAAGAAACTGCATGATGCCATTCAAGCAGCCCCATCAATCAAACACACTGAGAAACATGTCCCTAAATTGTAGAAGCATTACTTGACAATGAAACTAACCTGTGAAGAGATAGAATGATTGAAGAGATAGAAGCATTAAATTCTATCAAAAGAAGAAATTCCACATCCTAAGAATAAGTTCCATTAAAGTACGAAGTTTAAGTGCATGCATATCCATTGGGTTGTGGTCTAGAGGTTGAAAATGAATGTTTCCATGTTAATGACCCAAGTTCAAACCTCGATGGGCATAGAGCATTAAAATTAAGTTGTTGAACAAGTTTAATATGTTCCATCATCTCGACATTGGGGAGTCTTAAAAGGCATCACAATTTGACCATGATAAAAGTAGCATTTTCTCATTATAAAGGTAGTTAATCTCTCTTATGCCACAGAAAAATAGATCTATAGGATAATGTTGAGCGATGAAAAGGCATGGTAGAGAATACAACAAGCCTCTTGGAGCATGAGTGGGGAAAATATGTGAAATATGAGAGGAATAAGGTGTCAGTGTATTGGATAAGATTTTGTAGTTGCAGACTATGGAATGTAACCAACTCAACTCAACTCTTCATTTTACAAACATACATTAGCTTGTATTCCAAAAAGGGGTTCTAGAGAAAATAAGGAGAAAGGTTTTTAGATTCTTTTGGATTGGAAAACACAAAATGAAGAGATTCCACTTGTCAAATGAAAGGTTATAACTCAACCAAATTATGAAAGAGGGTGGGGGTTGAAAAATATTCATAATTTTGGAAAACCCTTTCCAATTAAATGTTTGTGGAAAGTCATAACATAGGAAAGTCTACATAAATATAGAATAGTGAAACAATATATTATCCCTATTTTTATTATTGATTGGATAATGAATCAAAGGAAATATAAAAGTAATGTGTTTAGAAACTAGAAATATTTAGTTCAATCCTTCCCTTTAAAAGGTGGTTGGTTAGCTTGGAAGGTAGGAAATGGAGAAAACGTGAGGTGGGAGTAGATACATTCATCATGTATAAAAAAATAATTCAAGTTACATGAGAGACATATAGAAAATTTGGAGGACAAAGGCATTAACACACTCAATTAGGAACGTGATTAGGCATGTACTAATACTTTTCATCAAGGGTGGAACAAGAATGATTCTTTAGGCCTAGTAGGAGAGGGGGGGGGGATAAATCATTTGGAATTATTATATAAAGAAACCACAAAGAAGCCATGCCATAATTGATTACAATAAAGACATAGTTGTATGGTCAAGAGTTGTGTAGTTATCATTAAAGAACAAAGTGCTAACTTAGAATAACCTATAGAAATGAGAAAAACAAGGGCCTAGTATATGCATTACTTGAAAGGAAGATGATGAAAATATCTCATATGTGATCATTAAATTATCTTATGTTTAGAAATTATAGTAAAAAATATGCCAGTTCATAGGTTTAAAGGATGCATGGGTTAGAGGTATTGTGGATCAATGCTTAAGAAACTAGTTGGGTAGGAAGAATCTCAACGAGTGGCATGCAATACCTTTCTTGACCTATTGAGGTGTATAATTACCTCAATACCAAATTCTCTTTGAAGAAAAATGGATTCGATCTTTTTATGTGACTTATCAAATTAAATTTGTAACCTCTACATATAAAATGTCAGTGAATCAAAATCTTGCAAGGTAACTAATAGAGTTAAATATCTATAAATAGTAGGCCTTGGGTTTTTTCATGGTTGAAATCAAGAGCCACAAGGAAAAACAAGTGTTGGTTTTGTTATTTTCCTATTATAATCTAATCTAATTAAGGTGAAGGAATATTTTTTGATTGGCTCCAACAACTTCATAGAATTAACTCATTTCATATTACTCCTAAAATTCACCTTAGAAAAAATGTGAGCAAGTCATTGGTTATTGCCAAAAAGACAATTTTTATTTAATGTTGATGAACATGTTCCCTTTTAAGCCTCTTTTAATATCCATAAAATTCTTTATACATGCTCAATTCAAAACCATGTGGATTATTGTTGAGAGGTTAAGCATGTGATGTGCATTTACTTTATGGAAGGAGGTCATATAAAAATATTTTGAATCTCTTGTGCAAGTCGTTGAGCTTGAGAGAATCATTTATGGATTAAAGATCGATAAGGAGATGAGATTGGAGAATGTCATTATGGAATTCAGAAATACTAATAATAAGGATCTCATGTATCAGCATCAATAACAAGGTTGAGTTTGAGGTTATCATTCAAGGCTTAAAGATTGCTAAGGAGAGGAGTTTGGAGCAATTCATTGTGGAATGTGATTAGAAATTTGTGAGATATGCAATTAAAAAGAGAATAATTCCAATTTACAAATGAAGGAGTTTCTTGAAGAGGCATTAATTATTTCTATCCCTTTTAAAAGCATATAATTCAAAAACAATTTTAGAGAGAACAAATGGGCAATAGACAAAATTGTGAAGTTAAGGAATTGAAATGATCATTAAACTGTTTGTTTAGTTTTATACAAGGAGAATGATTTATGGTATGAGGTAGAATAAATCCTCTTGTAGGGACAATTAGAAAGACAATCTAAAGAAAACTATGACCAACAAGAATTAAGATCAAATAGGGTCCAATGCTAAGATCTTTAATTGTATGGTTATTGATGGTAATCTACAAGGTGGGATAAGGGTTAGTCTTTATTTTGAAATCTATCTTCTTAGTTAGTTTAATTTTTCTAGGGGAACAATAATGCTTGCAACATCACAACTCAATTTTGTAGAATTCCCAGTGTAGGCAAGTCCATTATATTGACTAAATGTATTTCCATGTTTATGAGCCAATAAATTAACACACAATGATAAAACACTAACCACATTGATTGACTTGGTTTCTATGCCATAAACTCACATTTGATTAAATAATGTTAGTGCTTCATGCAGGTGGCCATTCTTGGAATAATCATCATTAATTTTATTCCATGAGACAACCATTTCGATGAGACATTACTTCAAACAACTTGTGGGAAATGTTAACATTTCTACAATTGGCAAGTGAATAATTTTTTAGGTGATGAGGGATTGATCACATAATAGATGAGATGGGATGTGAAGAATGATTAATAAACAAAATTTTGAGATGATGTGTGAATCTTACCAACCCCTTTAGCAAATATGCCCAATTTGAAGGAATTAAAAACTTATTGAACATATGTTAATTCCCTTAAACGATAAAGAAGAACCAATTTTGAAAGGTCAAATGCCGCCTTCTCTGACACACATTTAGAGGGGACCCTATATTTATAAGAATTTGAACCTAAGTTTTTTTTTTTTTTATTACATCACTTCATCCCCATAATTATCATTAATTGTCTACTTTTTATAAATCTACTCACTATTAAGAACCTTGACCACCTATTTTTTAACTATTTATTTATTACTTTATTCCTTAAAAAAGAACTCTACACTATTCATTGGGAATCAAACATGAACTGCTTTATAGGACTTTGGAGTTTTTTCTTTTGTCTTTACTTTTTAGAATATTTATGTTAATTCCAATTTTTATTGTTCTTTTTAGGTATCATAGTTTCACGTACAACAACATTAGGTATCATAGTTCAACGTGCAACAACATTAGGTGCAAAAAACCAACCCAAGAAACACCCAAAAGCAACAAGGAAATGTTTATGGAACTAAAATTGTCTTGAGAAATGTTTATGTATCTGGAAATGTTTTGGGAAACATTTTTGACTTGGTGGAGACTATTTCCATTAAGAGATATTTTACGCTAGAAAATGGAAGAGGATATAATCCTTTCCTTCTACATAGATTAGAGCCCTCCAAACACCATACGTAGGTTATATCATTGCTGGGTTTAAGAATACTATTATGATTTAGAGCCAGGTTCTTAGAATATGTAAAATCGCGTATTTAATAATAATACTATTATGATTTAGAGCTAGGTTCTTAGAATATGTAAAATTACATACTTTCTCAATACAATATATGATGGTCTTAATAAGGTAGTGGTGATATGTGCAAATCTTTTGTTAAAGTTGTGTATGGATAAGATTATTTAAGGCGAAATTAGTGGTATACATGTTTAACATCACACATTAGGATCACTATATAGGGTTTCCCTGTTAATACATGGAGTTGAATTCAGGGTCATTACATAGGGTTCACTCGTTAATACATGGAGTTGAATTCAATGCATCACATGTTTTTATTTCAAGTCACTTCAAACCATATTCTAGCAATGTGAATATTTCTATATAAAATATAATAACATAATGTATAAGTGATACAACATGTGAAACTATAACATATAAATTCACACATTACCTATTATTAAAAATCATTGCTACCTAATCAAGGGATACTAAAAACTATAGTATACATCATAAAATTCATAAAATAACAAAACAATATCAAAAAGTATACTTAACAGACAATAAAATTTATAGATAATTTTACATCTATATTTCCTTCATGTTATAAAATGTAGCCTTTATCCTTGTTACTCAAAGAAAATTCCAAACTTTTTTACATTAAGAATATGGTGAGGATAGTGGAATTTAGGATGAGAAGCATAGTCAAAATTAGGTTCATAAGAATATTTCCAGTTCAATATTTTCTACATTACATGATAGAAAAGTTGTAGAATTTTACTCTAGTCATCTTATAAGGAAGATTGGCCGGCTATGGAGAAGGCTAAGTTTCTACCTGAACACAAGGCACTTTCTACACCAAATCACTAATTTTATGGAAACTAAAATATGTTGTTAGACGAGAAAATAAAGGTGAATAACCCAATGATTTCATCCCTCTTCCACTTTAGCATTGAGCCATTCCAAAAATTAAGCACCATTACATGGCCCAATAGAAATCTTATTCAAAGGAATTAGGCAACATAACAGAAAGAACACAACTAATAAAGTTCAATGACTAGATAAATGGCATGGATTTTAAATCAAGTTGAAATCAATTATTAGAGGGGATATATGATTGAATGTGGAAAACAATAATGACAACAAGAACAATAATACTATTCCTCAAAACCCATAGATTGTCTATGACTACATATGGTTCTAGGAAATCATCAGAGATACAAGAATAAAAGGTTTTGCATGCTTTCTAGAGATATAAATGGTGTTTGTTTTCAATAAATCATCATCATTTCCTTTTTGTT
Source organism: Picea glauca (assembly GCA_000966675.3). Taxonomy (NCBI): domain Eukaryota; kingdom Viridiplantae; phylum Streptophyta; class Pinopsida; order Pinales; family Pinaceae; genus Picea; species Picea glauca. Next base: position 5,182 of record JZKD02S0556922.1, on the reverse strand, counting down.
TTAATGGAAACCCATTTCGAGAACAACAATGTTTGATTGAAAATATTAGCAGTATGTAGCCTAGACATAACTAAGTAATTGGAACTTTGGAACTGAGGAATCGATAGCTACCAACATTAAGAATTTTTTCCAAAGACAAAGTGGTATGATTCATTTGATATATTGCAATTCAAAAGATAAAAACTAATTTGATACTTTAATTACATATTGCCTCCTATAAACAAAGCATATATCCTTGGCTTTTGTACATAACTTACCTGGAAACAGACACAGTCACAGTGTTGTTGGTGCCACTCAGGTGCTCCTAGTCTTGGACCAACATGAGCATCGTCTTTGTCAGTGCACCATCAAGGAATCTTTAATTCAATGGAAGGATACACCACTAGAAGATGCCACCTGGGAGCCAACTACCATTCTGCAAAAAATTCCTCATCTCAATCCTTGAGGACAAGAATGTTTTTTAGGAGGGGGGGGCATGTTAGGGACCTAACTTCCCTAACCCCTCACGTAGGAGTATATAATGCCTATTTAATAATGTGAACAAGTCTAATGTAGGAAGACTTAATAGAATCTTCTACTTCTAGGAAGATTTTCCTCTATATTGTTCTTTAGAATATAGAATTAGTATAAATAGGAGTAGAAGGCATGAAAAATTATTGTCTTGATAATTATTGTAAAAGAGATTTTCTATGTTGGAGGTTTCCCCCTCAAAGAGGCAAGTGAACTTGTATTTCTATCAATAAAGGTATCATTTTTGGTGTTGTGATTCTCTATATTTTGTTGAATTTCTGCAATATTTTTGTTTTTTCTTATTATAATATATATGGTACCTTACAAAAACATTTGCAACACATTCAACAGATCTTGAGTACCCTATTGCAACCTAATTTATAGTCCAATATGGAGAAATTCTCATTTGTATGCAAAGAATTCAGTATGTAGGATACATTGTGGATGAACATGGGTTGCATGTGGACCTAGACAAGATCCAAGTCATTCACAATTGGCCAACCCAAATGAATATAATAGAGATCCATAACTTCTTGGGCCTTGCCAACTTCTACCCTAGGTTTGTGTTTTTCTCTGATATCGATTGGCCCTTAAGCCAAGTGAACAATGGTGTAGATAAAGCCAAGTTTTCCCAGTCTAAGTCACAATAGAAATCATTTAGGGATCTAAAATTCCACCTATGCTCAACACTAGTCCTCAATTTTCCAAACTAACAACAACCATTTGATATTGAGACAAATGCCTCCGACTATGTTATCAATGTATTCCTCACTTAGCATGGAGAATCAATGGCCTATCATACTAAAACATGCTCTGGTGTTGTTCGCATGTATCCCACCTATGACAAGGATATGCACTTCATTGTCCAAGCATACTAACAGTGGATGCATTATATTCTAGGAAAGGAAATGATCATTCACACCGATAACAAGCCCTTATAATTCATGCAAACATAAGGAAAGTTACAAAATGAATACCATTAGAAACAGTCCATGTACTTGCAAAAATTCCACTTGAACATTAAGGACAATAAGGGTAGCACAAACCATGTCGTGGATTGCGTTAATTTCCCCCCAGTTGTGACACTAAACATATTTCTTAACTCTTGTGGGAATGAGACCTCCAAATGGCCCCAATTGTATGCCAATGACCTTGATTTGGTTTCTACATAGTATACATTGGGCACAAGTAAACAAGTTCCAAACTTTCACCTCTAAGATGCACTTATGTGTTATCTAATACATCTTTGTGTTCCTTCAATGAAGCATGCAAAGATAATTTGTGAGGTACATTATAGTTAGGTGGTAAAGAACTTTGGTGTGGAGAAAATAGTATTAGTACTTCATAAGTATTTATATTGTCCAAAATTATGAAAATACATTAGTAGGTATATTAGATCATGCACTTCATGTGTCATCATTAAACCTGACATTAAGAAGCAGAGGATGTACACTCCTCTACCTACCCCAAGAAATCCCTAGGAGTTAGTATCCATGGATTACATGTCAGGTTTTCCCTCCACCAATCATGGTAATGATTGTGTCTTTTTGGTTGTCAATCATTTCTCTAAGATGGAAAATTCAGCACTGTGAAATAAGAGTATCACAACTGAAGCCACTACTGATCTCTTCTTTGAGCATGTTTGGGTTCATTTTGGGCTACCACAAACCATTATTTCAGATGGGGATGGTAGTTTCCTTAGTATGTTTTGGTTCAACCTATGGTCTATGAAGGACAACAAGCCGACCAAATCGACTTCCTTCCACCCCCAAACAAATGGGAAAAAAGAGGTGGTAAACAAGATGATTGTGCATATCTTTCACTTGTAAAAATACAAGCATCCATGCACATGGGATGAGATTCTTCCATATGTTTAACATTGATCCAGATTTATAAATGGAACGAAATGAAATACATATGCATAGTAAAGAAACACACATAGATACAATAAAACTTGACTTCTTGTTACAAGGGAAAAAATCTCTATGGCCAAGGGTAAACCACAACAGACAGGTATGATTCCAGAAATCAACTCAATTCCAACATATGTTATATAAACTAATGTGCAATACAGGGAAGAGGCCTACCTCGATCCAGCGTTTGATGATGTTCCACCGTTCAGCACTTTGACCCAAAGATTTACACCTGCAAGAATTTATCGACAAACAAGCAGAACAAGTACATAGTGATAATATAAAAGGGGTTAGCACATCAGATATCATAATCCATTAATAAACATTACAAACACGCTCATGTATAATAATCATATATTTGCAAGATACCAATAGGAAGGGAAAGGATTATTTCTATTAATAATTGATCAATAGAAGTGACAACATTACAGACTTCTGTGTCGGCATGGTTCAAAACCAAGAAACCAAATTCCTTCCAACTGAGTCTCCACTGCTTCAATCCTCCACCAAAGGCAAGCTCATAGGAAAGAGGCAATGAGTTCCTCTCAACAATAGGGAAAGATCTTGGGGGCTGAACACTATGTTCAGACTTGAGGGACAAAGGGATGGAGACTCAATATGAAGTAATTTCTCCAAAGTAACTTTGCTCTCAAAGTTGAATTCTTTCTCCTCTTTTCCATAGCTCGAAATTGTGTTCTTATAGCCTTCAGAATGCAACTGAAGGGCCAAGTCGAAACTTTTCCAGTATATGGAAGGCCAAGGATCAGAGATCTTTTGTCGTGAGATGGAAACCCGACCTTATTTTGTATTTTCTGGCACAAATCCCTATATACGCGAGTTGTAGTGGATCAACAAGCGTATACGCATCTTGTATAACAGACAGGGAGCGTATATGTGGAAAAATGTATATTTTAGCTCTGAATTCATCAAAAAGGGATGATAAGTTTTCATAGGGAAATGGAAAAAGGCTCTCAAAAGTGAAAGATAGCAATGGTGAGGCAAATATTGCTATAACAGATGCCCCCTAATGTGTGAGATCAGAGGAGTATCTTTGATGGCCGAAATACATTATAAATAACCCAGAAGTGGAGTGGTAGAGAACTAGTTGGACGAACTCAATTGCTCATTACATTATGCATTAACTTTGCATACATGTTTTCCAAGAATACAATGCAGATCCATGTGGAAAATATACCAAAAAAGTGTTCATGGCCATGAATAGGAAAATACAAATGCGGTTACATGCCAAAAGTTGTCATAGTCACGAACAAGGCCCAGTGAAATCAGTCTCAAAATCAATCTGAAGATATCTGTATACCATGAAGTACAATATGATCGCCCATGATCACTAAATTCAAATAGGTACTAGTCCAATGAATGGGAAGAAACAACTCAATGATGTGACAATTAGATGCAGGAGGCATCAATAACGTTCTCTATAGGGACTGGAAGAGTAACCAATCAGTAGAGAAAACTCTGTAGCAATATCAGCTTCCTAATGCCATGCTAAACCCAAAATTATGATGACACAAGGATTCAATAACTTTGTGCTTTGTTCAAAGGTGACACGAATGTTGCCAATTACAATATAGTATTCCCTTCCTGCCTGTTTTTTTTTGTTTTTTCATAACAAATAAATGCTATGATACAAAGGAGGGAATGAGTGTTGCAAGTAAGAAAAACTAGTTCCAGCAGTGGAACGTACCTACACTTAATGCAAGGAAATGCATGCAGGAGATGGACACTCGGGGTGATGCTCCCTTCAGGGTATAGGGTGTCAAATTGCGAAGGATATAAACAAGGCTCTGCTTGGTTGAGGATGAAAACTGCTTAGGCAACAGTTTATAATGCAAAACAAGAACCAGCTAAAGGCTCAATACTACAAGCGAGGGCATGAGATGCAATCACAACTTAACGCCAAAAAATGTCCTTTTTTATATCTTTTAGTCTACTTGGTGTGAAAAACGGGTAAACTTGTGCCAAATAGACGTCTTTTCAAATCCAATTTACGAGTGTGAAAAATACAAGTTCACTCGGCAATCTTTTCAATTTTTGGTAGCGAGTCGGAAAAGATCTTAACTAAGACTCATGACCTTTCAAATCCAACTTTAACGAGCATGAAAGGGAAAAATCACTCGGAGATCTTTTCAGTTTTTGGGCAAGTTGGAAAAGAGCTTAAATGAGACTCGTTTTTGGGAGTCTGTGGGTAATAAGGCCATATGTGCATGAATGAGAAATGAGGCTCATCATATAGTCATGTATTAAATTATAATGGACTCTCGGTCCTAAGGAAAAACTTGGCATGGGCTCCAAATGACAAAGAGTTTCTAACTAGGGTACCCATGTTTTGTAAGTCTCTACCATTTATTAATGACACTATTAATAGTAGATGGGGGGGTATGCGTCGTAATAAATGGGTTCGTACCTAAGGCGTAAAAGTGGTAGTCGAAGGATAATGCAAAAATGCACGACAGAGTATGTACCTATCTTATATGATAGGTTATGAATATATATGCCTGAGGAGATGAACGGTCAACTATGACATTGAAATCCACAAGAAAATTGAGTCAAAACTACAAAAAACAGCTTAAAACCATTCTTGAATTAATCTGTTAGGTGAAACAATAGTGTAAAACTATATCAAGTAGGTAAAAATAGCTTATAAATAGTAATAAAATAAAAAATTACTGTATCATTTTCATTTTTACCCAAATAGTGCAATTTGGACTAAAAAACCTCCAGGATTCAAACGACGATTG
>JZKD02S0556911.1:0-16378 GCA_000966675.3 Picea glauca | reverse complement strand
CCAAACTTCTTTTACCTCCGATGTGCTCCACGTAAAAACACGTGTCCATGAAAGAAACCATGGTAGTATTCCCCGACCCACCTTCACAAAATTAACCTCCTCACTACTTCAATCTAAGATATGCATGTGTGCCCTCCATCCAAAATTTGAATTTTCCACATTATAAATTGAGATTCGTGCCCATGATTTGATGTGATTTCATAAATTAAATATTGGATTAAATATTAATATAAATATAAAAATATTTATATTAATAATAAAAAACCCCTTTTTCTATTTTCRAAGGGCTTTGGGCATATGAGGCTTAACWCATKACTTTGTGGATAGGATAAGGGTTCTTAATAAAAGGAATATTTTTCATTTTCAAYGRGAATAYRAAAATAAGGGTAAAAAYGAATGAAKTGATGGRACTAAGGGATTTAGATAAGAATTAAGGCTAGGTATAGGCTTGGGATATTTGCCAACTTTTGACTCGTGGAGTACATGACTATTTTGGATGATCTATTGGGTGAAGGATTTAGGTGACAGGAGCTTGACGGAGCTGGTTAAACAGTTTGAAAATTTGAGTGGAAAAATAACACAAGGACAAGATGCATTGGGAAAAAATTAATGCAAATAAGAAAGGGATCTATGGTCCGTCGAGCTTCATCAACTTTTGATATCAGGGGTTGGAAAACACGATTTTAGGTAGACTTTTTTTGGCCCCGATGTGCCTATGAGGGCACCATTTGTCCATGAACGAAACCATAGTGGTTTCCCCGACCCGTATTTGAATAATTATCTTCCGCACTGCTTCATTCCCCAATATGTTCCTTAGTCATTGATCTAGGCTTCTTCAAGATTGACGTTCCTCGGAGTTATACCTTTTGCGCCACCGCTATATTTGTCTATATGCCACTGGATATATCCCGGTCCCCCAAACTATCATGCTTCCACAGTGATACAACATTTCTCTAAATTTATGAAATTTGGATCTTGATCTGAAAATTGTTATGGTGATAACAATGAGTATGTTGCGCAGTTGACGTAGATGCGATGTCTGGCTTCAATAATTCTTGTCTAGCTTACTTGAATATCTCTTTTTCGTTATGTGCACCAAACTGCTTCTGTGGTTCAACATTCTTCTTTACCCATTCGTGTTGTGTTGGATGATTTCTTACTGCATCATCTCCTATTTTATCTCCTCTACACGTAACTATGTTGATATTTCTTCCATCATCCCTTGCTTCTATAGAAATATATTGAACATTTTGATTGTTCTTATTCCTCTTTTCCTTGATCTTCCCCAATAGTGTTGGAAAATCTTTTGCGTCATGAACTAATGTGAAATAATACATACATGTCGCAGGTGGAAGTGGACATTCTCTTGCATAGTGTCCTGGCTGTTGACAATTATGGCATACCACCAGTCCTCTACCTCTTCTAAAGCCTCCTCTACCTCATCCTCCACCTTTGTAGCTAGCTCGATCTCCTCGCGGGGCATTTTACTGAGGCACCTAATTATATTGCGTGGGATTATACTATGGTTGCATGGTATTTTACTATGGATGCACAATGTTATATTATTGTGGCACAGTGTTATATGGGGATGGTACTTGGTTAAACTGTGGTGCAGATTTCCCTGTCATCATTTCTTTCTGCACCCTATAGGTGTCTGATGTTCTTTCCCTCATCCACTCCATTGTCTTGCAATCTTGGTCATCATGGCCCACTAACTTCCAAAAGTTGCAAATGAAATCTTAGGCACTATCTGGTATTTATCTATCACTGGAAAATGATATGGATCATGCCCCTATGTCTTACAGATCTTGTTGGTTGTGGAGCCTGATTATCTTCCTGATTTAAAGGTCTTTTACTTTCAGTTTTGTTTATACCCCATGAAGTATTTACACCCGAGAAGTATGTACACTCTTCCACGCGGGGGAGTGCAGAGGGGGGGTACCCTCTCTGCAGGGTCTAGGGGGGCTATCCCCCTGGCTGGGGGGTTTGGGGGCAAGCAGGCCCCCAGTGGGGGTTCGGGGGCAGTGTCCCCCAAAGGAAAAATTGCCTTGTAAAAGTATATTGTAATTTCATTGTAAATCTGGACCATTCATTATAAGGTCACAAATCTAATGGTAGAAATTATGTTAGGGTTTTTTTCCCTAGAAGGCAACCCTCTTTTATGAGGGAAATGTATTGTGGCTAGGTATGACATCGAATATTGTATTATGAGATAGGATACTGTGAGAGAAAGAAGAGGAAGTTACAATGAGTTTTGTTGTAGGTTGTATCCCTTCATATGATGGATAATAATAAAGGAAGGACCTGGAAATTTCTCTGGTGGATGTAGCCCACACTGAGTGAACCACGTAAATCTGTGTCTCTATTGTATTGTGTATCTTCTGTGTTTTGTTTCCGCATTTTTTTTATTGCTCCACAGTCCTGTTTTTCTAACAACTGGTATCAGAGCGAAAGGTAAATCGCAGGAAAAGAGGGTTCCTGGTTTGAGTGGGAGAAATCTCGGAAGATGGAAATTTTAGGATCGAGAAATTTAATGGCCAAAACTACCAGTTATGGAATATGTAGATGGAAGACTATTTATATCATAAGGATCTATTCCTACCATTGGGTAGAATAGAAAATAAGTTGGCGGCTACGAAGGACGAAGAATGGGATATTCTTGACAGAAAGGCTCTAGGAAAGATACGTTGATCCTGGCAGCATTAGTGGCTTTCAATATTTCCAAAGAAAAGACAACGAAGGGTTTGATGGACACATTGGCCAAATTGTATGAAAAAACCTCGGTGTCCAATAAGGTATTTCTAATGAAGAGAGTATTTAAGATGAAGATGTCAGAAGGTGTGTCTGTTGCAGATCATTTAAATGATTTTAAAATTTCCTTTTAAAAGTATATTATAATTTCATTGCAAATCTGGACCATTCATTATAAGGTCACAGATATAACGGTAGAAATTATGTTAGGGTTTGTTTCCCTAGAAGGAAACCCTCTTTTATGAGGGAAATGTATTGCAGCTAGGTATGACGACGAATATTGTATTCTGAGATAGGAGATTGTGAGAGAAAGAAAAGGAAGTTACAACGAGTTTTGTTGTAGGTTGTATCCCTTCATATGAAAGATAATAATAAAGGAAGGACCTGACAATTTCTCTGGTGGACGTAGCCCACACTGGGTGAACCATGTAAATCTGTGTCTCTATTGTATTGTGTATCTTATGTGTTTTGTTTTCGCATTTATTTTATTTTATTGCTCCACGGTCCTGTTTTTCTAACAGATCTCACATTATAGTCTTCCTATTGGCAAAGGGTTTGGCAGTCCTGCTTCCATTTACTGCACAGATGTTGGGCTGGGAACTCATTCTTATGGTGTCCTTCTATCCTACATGTGGTACACCAAACAACTTCTCTTTTTTCCTTACTCGTGTTCTGGTTCAATTGGAATGTTAAATTCTTCAGATCCTCCTTCAACTCCTCTATTGTTGGATATGTCTTCTGGTATTGGTTCTCTTCTAGTTGTAAGGCTTCCTGTAGAGCCTCTTCCTGAGTTTGAAACATTTGTTGTCTAAATGGGTATTTCAAGTGTGGTAGCAGAGAATTCAAAAATAGATGTCTATGATGCATATTTGTCATGACATACTTCAACTTTCTCTTCAATCATTTGAATCTATAGTCAATCTACCAGACAGATTCCCCTGGTTTCTGTATGATCTCTATCATCTCATTCATGTATTGATCCTTTGAGCTAGGCTTCTGGAATTCATTTATCAACAGCTTCTTGATATCCACAATTGTTCTGGTTTTTCCTGGTAGATTGTTTGTAGCTAAGCTCATGTACCAATCCAATGCACGGTCTCTTAGTGTGATAGCTAACTGCATAAGTTTTGTATCGTCATATGTGATCTTCTTTGCTTCCCAGATCTTTCACAGATGAACAAGTGCTTCTCAGGGTCCTCAGATTCCTCTCCCTTGAATTCTATTAATTTGATGGTGGAATCATTTCCTTCCATCCTGAATGATGAAATACTAATGCTTCTTGAACTGGCTCCCCTAGTTGTTTCTCCCTGTGTAGATGTACTTCCTACTACATTTATTCCACTGAAATTCTGTTGTCCAAATGGTGGTGTTCTCTCTGGTGTATTGGTCACACATGGGTTTATGGGTTCCACACTAACACTGATATGGATGGGAGTTTTGCCTTCAGTTCCTTCCCTTGGGCCTCTTTTGTTCCTTTCATATGTCACACATAGGATTTCCTCAATCTTCTCCACAGCTCAAATATCATATACCTCTTCTTCATCACTTGCCAAGCCTTCCCTCATGACTATGGATCTCTTCTTATTGTTCATCTTATATTGGTAGGGTGCTCCATTATGCGTTCTTCTAGTTGTTTCCATGATATTGTTGATATGGTTTTCCTCCATCATGATTGGATCCAAGGCCTACTCCTTATTTCATTTATCCATCTCTTCCTCCATTTCCCCGTCTCTTTTCAGTGCTTCCCCCCTTCCCCCATGCACACATGGAAGTTTAGTTGTCTGATGCCATTTTCATTACACATTTTTATACAGTAAAATATTGATGGAAGTATACAACAATCTGATATACCTACCTATAGGTCCCTTCATGGAATATTTCTCTTCTGCGCTATAAGACTTCGCAGTATCTACTGCAAATTTTGTGATAAATCCTGCAACAATGATGTCTAAATAGAAATATACTATGCGTATAAATTTATTGTCAACTTGTTGTAACTACNAGCTACCAGCGCCCTAGCTAGTTTATTTCCATTCTGTCTATAAGCATATTTCAGTCATTTGTTATTAATGAAATGAAGTCTTATTTCTGTTGCATCTCTGTGTTTATGTGTATTTCTGTATTTCATTGTGTTCCTACATAAATCTGGATTAGGGTTTCTATTATCTTTCCGCGCAAATTCCAGATCCTTTATTTTCAACCAGCTCTCGATCTCTGCCTTTGTTGGGTTCCACGGTCTAAAAATTCCTTTTTATAATCTCATTATTTTTAATGTTTCCTCACAAGATCTGACATTCTTCTCATTATTCTTCAACAGATATCATTCACTCCATTCTATTCCAACTAGCAACAAAACCATTTCTTGGTCTTCTACTATTCTTACTACCTTTCTTGGACTGACCCCAGTTCAGATTTACCATGGTTTCGAACAAAACCCATATAAAAATATTGGTTCCTCTAGTAAACAAAAAGGCAGCGCAGTACACAGAGTGCACTATGTAGTCTCACCTGATATTGTTTTATTGGTGGATGCAATGCTCAAGTGCTTGCAACCTGGGAATGAGTGGTGATCTGGGATTAAACTCTGTGATCTTCATTTTTTACTTTAACATCCAAATTATATTGAATGTCGTGTCATTCTTATTCATGCATGTAAAATAGTATATATAACTAGTCTTTCACGCATTTTTCTAACATATAATCATTGACAGTAAAGGAAATACACAATATTCAATCACACAACACATGATTTACCATGGTTCACCCCTCCTGGGATACGTCCACAAATATTTGGCTTCTCTTCTCTTTTATTATGGTGTTTCCAAAACTACAATGCCACACGCATTACAACTTTTCATCAACGGGTTGAGATCTACAATGAGGCAAACTAGATCACACCAGGCTCTTCAGCCTGTGATATAACCCTCAATATCTACCTTGTTTCCCCTCCTCAACTCAACAAATTACAAAACAACTTGTGTTTACTATCCTCCTGGTCCTCTCTCATCAAATTTAAGCATTAAGAAAAAACTACTACTAAATCATGTTCAAACCATGACCTAGACCTCCTAGTTACCTACTTATACATCTTTTTGGCTTACCAACCATTACATATTCTTACCAAAACCCTAACCCTATCATGACTAGGTATTCTTGCATGTGTGCCTCACATTCTTTCCTCTTCTACATGTGTGTCTGTCTTGCACGTGCTTATTTTCCTACATGTGTGTCTACCTTACACATGTTTCTTTTCCTACATGAACATCTTCCTTACACGTGTTTCTTTTCCTACATGTGTGTCTTCCCTACACATGCTTCTTTTCCTCAAAACTGGGCCTGCGCCCAACACTTTTTCAAATAAAAATGCAAAGCAAATGCAAAGAAAGAAAGAGACGTAAAAAACTATTTTTTTTTCTTCCAATCAAAGTAGAACTAACAAATGATGCTAAAAGAAACTCCAGAACACATGATTCATGGCCCCCCCAAAGGAGAAAAATTCAAGCTAAAAATAAGCTAAAAATGATTGGAAACACAGAGAGACAAGATGATTTATTTTTCTTATTTCATGAGCAATATGAGCCTACAAATTATCTAAACCTGAAAAAAAAGGGTTATGGAACTAAACCAAAATTTTCCACATAGAAAAGGAAAATATTTTGAAAGAAAAATTCCAAAATCACAGAAGCACATGTTGTGCGTAGACATGATGTGTATGTACATGGGATGTGTATAATGTAGAACGTGTATGTACATGTGTTGTGTTGGAACACATACCATTCTGAACTTTTGAGCTTTATATTCTTTAGCTTATGAAAATATAATCTTTCCCAAAGAAAGGGTAACTTAGAAAATAAATTTTGAATTTTAAATCAAAATCATTTCTAGTTAATTAGCAATAAGGCGTGCATGATATCCTCAGTTGATGATTTTTCCCTTTTTGATCAAATGACCCTAATACCTTTAGAGTTCTGGAGTTGCCTGAATTTTAAAGGGGAAAATCACTAAAGGTCACTTCATACCTTCGTGCTTCGGGCATTTTGATAAGTCTTAGCGATAAAAAAATTCTGAAACCTCAAAACCCGAAGGTATCTACTTTCGAATTTTCCTAAACCTTTTAAAGACGCAAGTCATAGGACATATGTATCATTTGAGTCTTCCATGAGTTGACATGTGGAACCCATTTCTGACATTTTCGTTTGAAGATTCATACGATTCCAAGTAACACATGGCACCTCCCTTTTTTCGACACGTCATATAGAATGATGTCATGTAACACATCACTACAAAAGATGATCCTTTGATAATTTAACAAAGAATGAATTCAAGAATCACCGAAATATCAAAATGTTGAGGTGTTAAACTTTAATTAATTAAGTTAGTCATGGTCAAGAGATAATCAATGACTTCTTAGTTCAGAATTCAAACATTTATTCTATATTGTATCCTAAAATCTCTGAAGTCTGAATTTCCAAAATGCTTAAAATTGAATATGATTAACTAAGACTTAAGATCAATTACCGGATAATTAATCGCTTCACAGTTTTGGGTTTTGGGAATTACCTCTCGAGATAAATTAAAATTTCTTGAAGTTTGAACTCCCAAAACACTTGAAGTTAACACACCTTTTTAAACATGACTAATTAAGGTTTTAAAAGAAATTATCTAGGGATTAACCTTCGCAGATTCGGGATTCGGGAAATTCTCACTCTGTCTCATCTAAAACTCCCGAACATGAACGTCGAAGTATTAAAAATATGTATGATTGGTTAAAGTTCACAATTTGAATTGCGATTAACAATTTTATTCAGTGAAGAGATTATAGACCTCTCTTGTTACAAGTAGGCTAATCTTATTTCCTTAAGGATTATGGCGCCACAAAAAGTTGCAAGAAAACTTGATGGTTCAAATTTCAGAATCTAGTGGAACGATAAATCAGTTCGAAAGTTGGATAAACTAACAAAAGGAACAAATATAGGAGGAAAGGGGATAAATAGTTAGAAAAGGGAGCACAAACTCTCCAAAGTGTTAAGTCCCCAAAGTGAGAGATCTGGTGTTGCGTGTCCTTTTGATTTCAACGACGGAGATTTACTTTGAAACACTGAGCTTCGGGACTTAGGGAATTATCTCTTCACACATTCATCTTTCTTTCGAAGTGGTTATCCCTAAAGTGAGAGATCTAGTACTGTGTGTCCATTTGATTTCAATGGTGGAGATTTACTTTAAACTCCGGGCTTCGGGACTTCGAGAATTCTTGCTTCACATTGCTTTCCTCCATCTGGAGTATGAAATAGCTGAATACAGGGATCGTTTGACATGTGTCCTCTACTTAGATTGACAAACATGAATTGCACAAAATTCGCTCTATATTCTCTACATATGACTAAGAGATGTGACCTCGGATTAAATTTAGGCTCTTATCTCACTTTGTGAAGATCGACAGTCAGATTTTAATGGACTGTGGAGATTAGTGGCTGAGAGGAATTGTGCGGGGTTTAATTTCGAATGGCGGTCACGCAAGTTAAACCATGATTTTCTCTCGAGGGTACGTGGCATCACCATTTTCATTGCAGGATGAAAAGAGGGTTACTTCAAACCACCCCCTTGTGCCCTCACAAAATATAGAAACATAAAAGGACGTTGGAGCAACACTTTTCATCCACATCATGTATCTCATTTTCCCTCCAGCCTATCACACCTTCCACATCAGTTACCCCGTTTACCTCACAACCTACACTTGTCCCCACGTCATCTTATTCGTGAACAATTACTCTTTCTCGTAATTGTTAATAATCACATGACGATCCAACACTACCTATCACATTATCACTCCCCCCATATTTTCAACCGATATTATTTTTCTAGTAAACACATCTGAAGAACATGTAGCAACAAAATCAGATGGAGGAGACAATAAACTAATGATTATGGGAGCCTCAATGGACATGTGTTCCCAATTCAAAGAGAAAAGGAAAACAAGCGCGTCTATGAGCAGATAAAGAGACAGATGAAAGTGCCAACTCAAAGATTATCTTCCTTTTGTTGTTTCATTTGAATTACATTCCATTTTTAAGATATATTGCATGAAGTCCAATGGTTTTGAGTTGTGAAATTTTTTGTATAAATAGATAGATTTCAGATCTATTCAGAGATGCTTCTTGTCAGATGTAATAGAGAAAACTCTCATTTTTTAGTATTAATACAAGTGAAGACAAAGATTCCAATTTTTGTTCAGTTTGAGTTATGTGTTTCTCCTATATTTCCATATCTCTAGATTTCTTTATGTAATTCCTTGATAAGCGATAGATTGCAATTTAGTATCACAACTACTGTAATCACATTATATCAACAATTTGTTAATTAAGCATTTTTTCCTCTATATTTACTATAAGTAAAGAAAGACCTGCAACCTATTTGAATTACTGCATCTCATATCTTGCTCAAGGGTGCACTCTTTACTTTCTTCTATTGCAAACAAAGTGAGACTCATCTACCATTGATTCCTATATTTGTTTAATGGTTTTGTAAGTTCCCCCCACACCATTTGATATTATAATTGTGACTCAGACAACGAAATATAGCCTCTGTACTATCCTATTATTAATTTCATTTAAGGATCATTTCTTATATAACTAAAGTTAGAAAAATCACTCTTTTAAAACATTCTCTTTAAAAATTCTTGATGCCTGATATCACTCTTTGAGCCTTAATTTTAATCTCAGGAACAACATATTTTTGGTGTCATTGTCGGGGATGAAGAAACAAAGTTGTTTTCCCTTGGAAAATGACAAGGTAAATTTATATATTTGATGGTGAACAAAGATTGAATACATAAGTAAGGATTATTTTTATCTTTCACTTCGCGACTCCACCATAGATAAAAATGGCATTCGGTCGAAAGAATACTAGAAAAAATCCAGACAATAAGTAGACCGCATGAGTGTCAGATCCCGAAAAGTTGTTAAAACCAAAGGGATACCTCAAATTGACTATTGCATTAGTAGGTAAATTATATCAACCCAAAGTTACACAAGTTAATTCTAATGTTCAGATTGAAGAACTAACCCCTGAAGAGAGTTTTAAACAAGTACCCTCTATGGAGGCATCAACTAGTAAACTCGAGGCTAAGCTTGAGAATCCAGAGGTAATTGTTCCCAAGATAAAAGTCGAGATTGACTTGAATGATACTCCTACCAGTCATAAAAAAATATCCCATTCGATACCTGTCGTTTTTTATACCTTGTCAGTTTGATCCTTGCCCGAAGTATAGGTCTTAGTTTCCCAGAGATCTTAAGAATATATTTTATACCTGGATTCACCCCCTATTGGTTCTCTTATATATATATCTTGTAAGNCACCCACCTATTCCACTTGGACCCCCACCATTGCTTCTTTCATTTTTTCAGTTTTCGCATAGTTTACTATTTTTAGCAGTTTTTTTCGGGTCTTGAACTTCTGGGGCCATTTTGATGCCCTAAACGATGTTTTTTTTGGTATGGTTCTCTTTCCAAATAGCATCTATTGATGCTATTTTATCTTGAGCGTTGTAGGCCTCGGATAGATCTTTCCAACGAGCTATCATACGCCTAAAACGTAGATCGTATGCAAAATTTATGACCCCGAGAAGTTGATGCACCAACTTACCCAAATGGGGCCCACATGACTTTTGGCGCTTCATCCCCCAGGGTTAGGTTTTTGGATGTCTAGGACTTTTGGCATTCCTGTTTATTGTAAAAAGGGCCTTCAGAGCCTCATTGTAATTATCTTCTCACGGATGTGAGTAGCGGCCACATCTCTTCTCAGAGATAAGCTACCAGCGCCCTAGCTAGTTTATTTCCATTCTGTCTATAAGCATATTTCAGTCATTTTTTATTAATGAAATGAAGTCTTATTTCCGCTGCATCTCTGTGTTTATGTGTATTTCTGTATTTCATTGTGTTCCTACATGAATCTGGATTAGGGTTTCTATTATCTTTCCGCGCAAATTCCAGCTCCTTTATTTTCAACCAGCTCTCGATCTCTGCCTTTGTTGGGTTCCACGGTCTAAAAATTCCCTTTTATAATCTCATTATTTTTAATGTTTCCTCACAATATCTGACATTCTTCTCATGATTCTTCAACAGATATCATTCACTCCATTCTATTCCAACTAGCAACAAAACCATTTATTGGTCTTCTACTATTCTTACTACCTTTCTTGGACTGACCCCAGTTCAAATTTACCATGGTTTCGAACAAAACCCCTGTAAAAATATCGGTTCCTCTAGTAAACAAAAAGGCAGCGCAGTACACAGAGTGCACTATGTAGTCTCACCTGATATTGTTTTATTGGTGGATGCAATGCTCAAGTGATTGCAACCTGGGAATGAGTGGTGATCTGGGATTAAACTCTATGATCTTCATTTTTTACTTTAACATCCAAATTATATTGAATGTCGTGTCATTCTTATTCATGCATGTAAAATAGTAGATATAACTAGTCTTTCACGCATTTGTCTAACATATAATCATTGACAGTAAAGGAAATACACAATATTCAATCACACAACACATGATTTACCATGGTTCACCCCTCCTGGGATACGTCCACAAATATTTGGCTTCTCTTCTCTTTTATTATGGTGTTTCCAAAACTACAATGCCACACGCATTACAACTTTTCATCAACGGGTTGAGATCTACAATGAGGCAAACTAGATCACACCAGGCTCTTCAGCCTGTGATATAACCCTCAATATCTACCTTGTTTCCCCTCCTCAACTCAACAAATTACAAAACAACTTGTGTTTACTATCCTCCTGGTCCTCTCTCATCAAATTTAAGCATTAAGAAAAAACTACTACTAAATCATGTTCAAACCATGACCTAGACCTCCTAGTTACCTACTTATACATCTTTTTGGCTTACCAACCATTACATATTCTTACCAAAACCCTAACCCTATCATGACTAGGTATTCTTGCATGTGTGCCTCACATTCTTTCCTCTTCTACATGTGTGTCTGTCTTGCACGTGCTTATTTTCCTACATGTGTGTCTACCTTACACATGTTTCTTTTCCTACATGAACATCTTCCTTACACGTGTTTCTTTTCCTACATGTGTGTCTTCCCTACACATGCTTCTTTTCCTCAAAACTGGGCCTGCGCCCAACACTTTTTCAAATAAAAATGCAAAGCAAATGCAAAGAAAGAAAGAGACGTAAAAAACTATTTTTTTTTCTTCCAATCAAAGTAGAACTAACAAATGATGCTAAAAGAAACTCCAGAACACATGATTCATGGCCCCCCCAAAGGAGAAAAATTCAAGCTAAAAATAAGCTAAAAATGATTGGAAACACAGAGAGACAAGATGATTTATTTTTCTTATTTCATGAGCAATATGAGCCTACAAATTATCTAAACCTGAAAAAAAAGGGTTATGGAACTAAACCAAAATTTTCCACATAGAAAAGGAAAATATTTTGAAAGAAAAATTCCAAAATCACAGAAGCACATGTTGTGCGTAGACATGATGTGTATGTACATGGGATGTGTATAATGTAGAACGTGTATGTACATGTGTTGTGTTGGAACACATACCATTCTGAACTTTTGAGCTTTATATTCTTTAGCTTATGAAAATATAATCTTTCCCAAAGAAAGGGTAACTTAGAAAATAAATTTTGAATTTTAAATCAAAATCATTTCTAGTTAATTAGCAATAAGGCGTGCATGATATCCTCAGTTGATGATTTTTCCCTTTTTGATCAAATGACCCTAATACCTTTAGAGTTCTGGAGTTGCCTGAATTTTAAAGGGGAAAATCACTAAAGGTCACTTCATACCTTCGTGCTTCGGGCATTTTGATAAGTCTTAGCGATAAAAAAATTCTGAAACCTCAAAACCCGAAGGTATCTACTTTCGAATTTTCCTAAACCTTTTAAAGACGCAAGTCATAGGACATATGTATCATTTGAGTCTTCCATGAGTTGACATGTGGAACCCATTTCTGACATTTTCGTTTGAAGATTCATACGATTCCAAGTAACACATGGCACCTCCCTTTTTTCGACACGTCATATAGAATGATGTCATGTAACACATCACTACAAAAGATGATCCTTTGATAATTTAACAAAGAATGAATTCAAGAATCACCGAAATATCAAAATGTTGAGGTGTTAAACTTTAATTAATTAAGTTAGTCATGGTCAAGAGATAATCAATGACTTCTTAGTTCAGAATTCAAACATTTATTCTATATTGTATCCTAAAATCTCTGAAGTCTGAATTTCCAAAATGCTTAAAATTGAATATGATTAACTAAGACTTAAGATCAATTACCGGATAATTAATCGCTTCACAGTTTTGGGTTTTGGGAATTACCTCTCGAGATAAATTAAAATTTCTTGAAGTTTGAACTCCCAAAACACTTGAAGTTAACACACCTTTTTAAACATGACTAATTAAGGTTTTAAAAGAAATTATCTAGGGATTAACCTTCGCAGATTCGGGATTCGGGAAATTCTCACTCTGTCTCATCTAAAACTCCCGAACATGAACGTCGAAGTATTAAAAATATGTATGATTGGTTAAAGTTCACAATTTGAATTGCGATTAACAATTTTATTCAGTGAAGAGATTATAGACCTCTCTTGTTACAAGTAGGCTAATCTTATTTCCTTAAGGATTATGGCGCCACAAAAAGTTGCAAGAAAACTTGATGGTTCAAATTTCAGAATCTAGTGGAACGATAAATCAGTTCGAAAGTTGGATAAACTAACAAAAGGAACAAATATAGGAGGAAAGGGGATAAATAGTTAGAAAAGGGAGCACAAACTCTCCAAAGTGTTAAGTCCCCAAAGTGAGAGATCTGGTGTTGCGTGTCCTTTTGATTTCAACGACGGAGATTTACTTTGAAACACTGAGCTTCGGGACTTAGGGAATTATCTCTTCACACATTCATCTTTCTTTCGAAGTGGTTATCCCTAAAGTGAGAGATCTAGTACTGTGTGTCCATTTGATTTCAATGGTGGAGATTTACTTTAAACTCCGGGCTTCGGGACTTCGAGAATTCTTGCTTCACATTGCTTTCCTCCATCTGGAGTATGAAATAGCTGAATACAGGGATCGTTTGACATGTGTCCTCTACTTAGATTGACAAACATGAATTGCACAAAATTCGCTCTATATTCTCTACATATGACTAAGAGATGTGACCTCGGATTAAATTTAGGCTCTTATCTCACTTTGTGAAGATCGACAGTCAGATTTTAATGGACTGTGGAGATTAGTGGCTGAGAGGAATTGTGCGGGGTTTAATTTCGAATGGCGGTCACGCAAGTTAAACCATGATTTTCTCTCGAGGGTACGTGGCATCACCATTTTCATTGCAGGATGAAAAGAGGGTTACTTCAAACCACCCCCTTGTGCCCTCACAAAATATAGAAACATAAAAGGACGTTGGAGCAACACTTTTCATCCACATCATGTATCTCATTTTCCCTCCAGCCTATCACACCTTCCACATCAGTTACCCCGTTTACCTCACAACCTACACTTGTCCCCACGTCATCTTATTCGTGAACAATTACTCTTTCTCGTAATTGTTAATAATCACATGACGATCCAACACTACCTATCACATTATCACTCCCCCCATATTTTCAACCGATATTATTTTTCTAGTAAACACATCTGAAGAACATGTAGCAACAAAATCAGATGGAGGAGACAATAAACTAATGATTATGGGAGCCTCAATGGACATGTGTTCCCAATTCAAAGAGAAAAGGAAAACAAGCGCGTCTATGAGCAGATAAAGAGACAGATGAAAGTGCCAACTCAAAGATTATCTTCCTTTTGTTGTTTCATTTGAATTACATTCCATTTTTAAGATATATTGCATGAAGTCCAATGGTTTTGAGTTGTGAAATTTTTTGTATAAATAGATAGATTTCAGATCTATTCAGAGATGCTTCTTGTCAGATGTAATAGAGAAAACTCTCATTTTTTAGTATTAATACAAGTGAAGACAAAGATTCCAATTTTTGTTCAGTTTGAGTTATGTGTTTCTCCTATATTTCCATATCTCTAGATTTCTTTATGTAATTCCTTGATAAGCGATAGATTGCAATTTAGTATCACAACTACTGTAATCACATTATATCAACAATTTGTTAATTAAGCATTTTTTCCTCTATATTTACTATAAGTAAAGAAAGACCTGCAACCTATTTGAATTACTGCATCTCATATCTTGCTCAAGGGTGCACTCTTTACTTTCTTCTATTGCAAACAAAGTGAGACTCATCTACCATTGATTCCTATATTTGTTTAATGGTTTTGTAAGTTCCCCCCACACCATTTGATATTATAATTGTGACTCAGACAACGAAATATAGCCTCTGTACTATCCTATTATTAATTTCATTTAAGGATCATTTCTTATATAACTAAAGTTAGAAAAATCACTCTTTTAAAACATTCTCTTTAAAAATTCTTGATGCCTGATATCACTCTTTGAGCCTTAATTTTAATCTCAGGAACAACATATTTTTGGTGTCATTGTCGGGGATGAAGAAACAAAGTTGTTTTCCCTTGGAAAATGACAAGGTAAATTTATATATTTGATGGTGAACAAAGATTGAATACATAAGTAAGGATTATTTTTATCTTTCACTTCGCGACTCCACCATAGATAAAAATGGCATTCGGTCGAAAGAATACTAGAAAAAATCCAGACAATAAGTAGACCGCATGAGTGTCAGATCCCGAAAAGTTGTTAAAACCAAAGGGATACCTCAAATTGACTATTGCATTAGTAGGTAAATTATATCAACCCAAAGTTACACAAGTTAATTCTAATGTTCAGATTGAAGAACTAACCCCTGAAGAGAGTTTTAAACAAGTACCCTCTATGGAGGCATCAACTAGTAAACTCGAGGCTAAGCTTGAGAATCCAGAGGTAATTGTTCCCAAGATAAAAGTCGAGATTGACTTGAATGATACTCCTACCAGTCATAAAAAAATATCCCATTCGATACCTGTCGTTTTTTATACCTTGTCAGTTTGATCCTTGCCCGAAGTATAGGTCTTAGTTTCCCAGAGATCTTAAGAATATATTTTATACCTGGATTCACCCCCTATTGGTTCTCTTATATATATATCTTGTAAGTCTAAGGAAAGCAGTCCACATTTCCCTTTTCCTACTCATTTAGATTTTCCATCTTCTAACATCCTTTTTATAGAACTTCCTTCACTACATCCCAAAGTAGTCAAAAGGTCACCACTTCAATCCATCGAATATTTTGAAAACCCCCATTTCTCCTCTCGAAGTTCATCTCCTAGATTTCCAATGGTTGGTGCTGGTGGCATCGGAGGTGAAGGAGCAGGTGGAAAAGGTCAAGGACAATATCTACCTCCTAGAATATTTTCCAAGGTATCTTCCAGATATGCTCCCTTGATCCTTCCTACCGTCCTTCATGATTTGCCTAAAAATTATATGAAAAACCTCCCAAATTTAATAGGAGAAGGAGATTTAACTGCAACCGAACACATATCATTTTTTGATCAGTTTGTTGATATCCTTGGCATCGAACATGAAGATGTTTACTCAAGGATGTTAGTACAAACCTTTGAATGAAAAGT
>JZKD02S0556900.1:0-16378 GCA_000966675.3 Picea glauca | reverse complement strand
CTAATATCTTCATCGATTTCTTCAAAATATCCTAAATCTTCCTCTCCGATGTAGTTTTCACTTTTAAAGGGTGTTTGAATTTTTTGATCTTCATTTTAATTATTTTCTGTGGTCCATGAGGTTCAGGATTTCTTCGAAAATCTTTTGGGGAAATTATCTCTTTTCGATTTCTCTAGTTCCATTTTCGAGATCTTGTTTGAAAGTTCTCGAATGACCCTAGCCATCTCTTCTATTCTATCTCCCGAGGATTTTCCTAACCCTGAAGATCCACCTTGCTCTTTAAATTTTTTATTTTCTTTGTTTCCATTTTCAGTATTTGCTTTAAGTTTCCTTGATGCCATCATATTAGATTCAATCTCGAGCGCATCATCCTGCATTTTTGTGAGATCTATTGATATCCTTTCTCTCAATAATAAGGCAAAGTCTGGGTCAAAAGCGCCAGCAAAAGTCACTTTTGTTGCAGGTTGTGAAGGTTTAACCTCAACTGGAATTTTATTATACAACTTATTGAACCTCTGTGTGAATTCTAGAACTGACTCAGNGTACTTAGGAGTTCTCGATTTTTCAAGTAAAACAAGAAATTTACTTAATCGAAAAACGAAGCATTAATGAACACTTAAAGAAAGATTACCTTTAAACTTGTTTTAGAAAGAGGATTTATTAGTGTTAATTATAGATTAAATTGAAAACATCACTTTTCGGGGTTTCGAAAATCTTGATGTCGAGAAGTATGTTACCAATGAAGTCCGATCCCCGAAATCGCGAAATCACGACGGCTTGTTTGTTTTAAACAAGACTTAACTTATCTTAATTAACTGAATAATCATGATTAGGGCCAAAACATAATTAGTTTAATCTAATGTAATTTATGAATCGGGGTTTCGGAAATCGAGATTTCGGGAAACATGATGACAAGAGACGCGCTCTCAGAGAACCGCGAATCCCGAAACTGTGACAAAATTATGTTAACCTTAAACCCTTCTTAGAAGAGACTAAACTAATTCATTTTTTAAATTAAGGTTCCAATGTTTCGGGGAATCGGGGATCGGGGTTTCGTGATTCAATTTGCATCAATCATTTGTTTGTGGAAAACCCCGAATCCCGATTTCGTTAATGTTTAAATTAAAAAATCGCAAATTTAAAATTACAATTCGTTTTTAAATGATTTTGCAAAGAGCATTGGAAAACTTATATTTTTGTAAAAAAAAATTCGTTCGTTATCCAAAAATAATCGATAAAAAGGTATCGCGAATTTATAAATGACGAAAATCTTATTTTAGGAAAGCTGAAACCCGAAAAACACACAAAAAAAAAAATCTAGGCCTTAAGGATAAAATATTTTAAGATCTGTTTCAACAGGGAGAATGAGAGTGAAGACTCCCCCAAATTTGTGAAAGGAGGAGTCCCGAAAGCATCAGGACCATCCATTGTAGAGGACATGTGGCGAAAATCTAGATCCATCGGGGATTTGGGTACTGGGAGAACAAGGGAGAAGACCAGAGAAAAATCACGAAGTGCAAACTCACGATAAGATCATGACCGTTGATCATTTCGAAAAGACCACAGCCGTTGATGGTGACTAAATATTAGAACCGTCTGTTTCTCGAGGGCACGTGGCAGTCAAGTAGTTTTTCGCTGACTTGCCATTAAGAGTAGTCAAAGGGTAGAGCCACACAAATTCACGATACACGAAATCGCGACGTAATTGTGGTCGTTGATCCAAGAGTGATCTGGACCGTTGATCATCCAGGGGAAGATTTCGGCATTTCGAATTCGGAAGTTGGGAGGTAAATACTCCGCCAAAATCACAAAAAGGGGATCCTCGTGAATCTGAAGTTTGGGGGAACGGTGGAGCGTTGTCTGTGGATTCACCGAAACACGGGAACCCGACGCGTGTCTAGGAGTTGAGCCCAAGTTCTGAGCAAAGGGTCATGTGGATAAAAGAGCTGAGAATACCTTAGCCTTGGTATTTCAGGTTTTTAGATTTCAGGGATCGAGGAACCAGAGTTCCTTGCAACAGAAATCCCGAAACACGAATTCCGGTAGCACCTTTTGGTGTTAGAGCATGGATGAGGCGAATGGTCGCATGGATGGAGGCCTAAGGAGGAGCTAGTAGTCGCTAAGCCTTTTTTGGGTTTTCAAAACTCGGAGGAATGAGGTGCCTTGGCATTTGAAATCCTAAAACGCGATTTCTGGGAGCGCCTTTTGTGTAAGGCCCATGGTCACAGCCGATGACCACGTGGAGGTGAAGCTCACGCTTGGTGCTTGAATTGCACCCACGAGTTTAAAAAAAAAGGACCTATGGATATGTTCGTGAGATTCCAGCAAGGAATCGAAGAGCTGCTTCAACTCAGGAATTTTGAAGGTCCATTGACCAGGATTAGAGACCATGGATGAAGGATTCGACTAACTGAGAAAATAGAAATTACATTTTATTTATGCCCTGTAGTGGGTGTGTGACAAATTGGTATTAGAGCATGGTTTCAACACTTTGCCTACTTGGTCTCATGAAAGAGTCGAGTGATTTGATTTCTTAGAAAACCTTAAGGAAGAGAGCATACTACCCTACCCTATCTAGCAGGTCATGATTCAGACACAGGCCTAGATGGGTTGAGCAACAATCATGAGAATTATGTTCACTAAGGTTAATATGATGTCTGTTGAAAGGTATTTCTACCTTTCAAAGGAGGTTTATTATCTGCATCAACTCCTTAAGGAGAAGGACTGTAGAATGAAACCATAATTTGGGAATTCCTACGGAATTCTAGCAAACGAATTATATTGTTCCTTGATAAACTACTCTTATAGGAGTAAGAACGTGCTGATCAATATTATTGATAAGACCTGAATGTGAATGACAGAGGTGGAAGAAATTGTGTTATGAAGATGCACGAGCCAGACAAGGGACATGAACTAAGTTGTTTTGTTATAGTGTGACGATGTCTACCTACTAAGCAAGTAGAGTCTCTTGCAATTGAGATGGTTGGTTATGTAAGGATTAAGATCCTCATGAAGAATTCCTTCATGATTTAGGAAATATGGTAAGGATTGGTAGGATCCTTAGCAAGTTATAGTTACTAATTTACATTAAACTCGGAGTATATAACTCCTCATGATCAAGGGAATGAGTCTGGTGACCATTCTCTGAAAAGGGAGAGCATGTGCAACTCTCGGGTTTCAAGTGGACTGAGAAACGAACTTTGTTTCTAGGTACAGGAATTGTTGGGCAAAGTTTTCTAATCATGCTGAGAAACAGAGCTATAGAAATATAGAGTGATTGAGTGAAAATCACAACAACCTCCCTTGCTTGGTGGATAAAAGACTAATCTGCTAGAATTCTTGTGAGAGGAGGAGAATGGCCTCAGTCCCTGACTGTGCTGAACAGAAGGAATAATTCTAGACATAATGGTCAAGACTAATTTTGACCTAAAGATACTCTGGACTTTTGAACTAGGATACTTAGTAAGTAGTCCAAATGGTATTAGACAATATTGTTAAAGTTAAGATAAAATGGTTAAATAAATGTTGATCCTGAATGTGGTAAAGGAAGTGTGGGGGCACTTCTAGAATTGCAATGGTTCAAATTGACATCCAGTGGTGGATGGTAGCCATACAGATATAATTGGAAGCTAGTTTGGTTGATTCTGTTACCTGGGGCATGGTTATAATTGCCCATAATGCATTTATAAGTTGGGGAATGTTCCATGCAAGTTGAAGCAAGAATTTTGTCTCGCTAGTTGTTATCGTATAAAAAGGGAACATAGTTATGACTATGCCCGATTCAACATCCATGTGAATGTCGTGTGAATGACTTCAAGCTCTCAACTAAAGTAAAACTTAGTGTTGAGTGTTCCTATAAGGCTTGTCATAAGGATGATTGGAAGATCCTTGAGAAAAGGATATAGAAGCCTGATATGTCCAGGTGTGTGAATGACATGGAAAAGGCACCAGTAATAAGCTCGCATGATGAATACTTAGTTGTGTTTAATTATGATTGAGTGCTTGAGTTTAATGCATTATGGAGCTTCTTAATACAAAGCTTGATATCAATACCAGTTAGGTATGAATGATATTAAATGTGCAAGTGATGCACATGTATGATGTAAGAGTATAGTTATAAGTATGATATGGTTGCCCTGATGGGTGAAATATAAATCAAGTATTGTTCTTGTCCAGATTAAATGAATACTATGGACACATAGCTGACTCCATTCTCGGGAGTCATGAAAGTTCCGTTCCAAATAATAGCCTGAGGGGAATGTATTCCATTTCCTCAGGAAATACTAATATAATTAGATAAAAGGGTGAACAAGAAAAGTTGCTCTGTTGTTAGGATAAGAGACAAATGACTATGCCTTTGACAATCACATGAGAAGGATTGTGAACAATCTTGAGTTGACTGATCTTAGAAGTAAATATGCATGTGGGATGTGAGATATAGCTATGACAACTACATGCAGGCTTAGGATTATGAAAATGATTAAGTACATCGTAAATGTAAGTTAACAAAGATGCATGTGTATATTCCTTAAGGGGAATATTTGGTAAACAACTAAAGCTAACTCAAGGCTAAGTCCATCATAGATAGTGATGGACGTACAATAAGGAAGTTGCATGTTGAATGAGTTCCTGGTGAAGAAATTGTGTAAGGACTCTGTCAAAAGAACAAAGTCACAACCTTAATGACTGCTGAGAATTAAGCAGGGAACTAAAAGCTTATATATATACATATAAGAATCCTAGATTACATTTTAAAATAAATGTGTAGGTGGAAGACTAACAACTGAATGTTAACCACTCTGAGAACCGAATAATAATGTGCAAGATGCACAGGTTCATGACCCACTATGAACCAAAAAAATNGTACTTAGGAGTTCTCGATTTTTCAAGTAAAACAAGAAATTTACTTAATCGAAAAACGAAGCATTAATGAACACTTAAAGAAAGATTACCTTTAAACTTGTTTTAGAAAGAGGATTTATTAGTGTTAATTATAGATTAAATTGAAAACATCACTTTTCGGGGTTTCGAAAATCTTGATGTCGAGAAGTATGTTACCAATGAAGTCCGATCCCCGAAATCGCGAAATCACGACGGCTTGTTTGTTTTAAACAAGACTTAACTTATCTTAATTAACTGAATAATCATGATTAGGGCCAAAACATAATTAGTTTAATCTAATGTAATTTATGAATCGGGGTTTCGGAAATCGAGATTTCGGGAAACATGATGACAAGAGACGCGCTCTCAGAGAACCGCGAATCCCGAAACTGTGACAAAATTATGTTAACCTTAAACCCTTCTTAGAAGAGACTAAACTAATTCATTTTTTAAATTAAGGTTCCAATGTTTCGGGGAATCGGGGATCGGGGTTTCGTGATTCAATTTGCATCAATCATTTGTTTGTGGAAAACCCCGAATCCCGATTTCGTTAATGTTTAAATTAAAAAATCGCAAATTTAAAATTACAATTCGTTTTTAAATGATTTTGCAAAGAGCATTGGAAAACTTATATTTTTGTAAAAAAAAATTCGTTCGTTATCCAAAAATAATCGATAAAAAGGTATCGCGAATTTATAAATGACGAAAATCTTATTTTAGGAAAGCTGAAACCCGAAAAACACACAAAAAAAAAAATCTAGGCCTTAAGGATAAAATATTTTAAGATCTGTTTCAACAGGGAGA
This sequence comes from Picea glauca, assembly GCA_000966675.3. Lineage (NCBI taxonomy): Eukaryota > Viridiplantae > Streptophyta > Pinopsida > Pinales > Pinaceae > Picea > Picea glauca. Next base: position 10,693 of record JZKD02S0556900.1, on the reverse strand, counting down.
ATGAGAGTGAAGACTCCCCCAAATTTGTGAAAGGAGGAGTCCCGAAAGCATCAGGACCATCCATTGTAGAGGACATGTGGCGAAAATCTAGATCCATCGGGGATTTGGGTACTGGGAGAACAAGGGAGAAGACCAGAGAAAAATCACGAAGTGCAAACTCACGATAAGATCATGACCGTTGATCATTTCGAAAAGACCACAGCCGTTGATGGTGACTAAATATTAGAACCGTCTGTTTCTCGAGGGCACGTGGCAGTCAAGTAGTTTTTCGCTGACTTGCCATTAAGAGTAGTCAAAGGGTAGAGCCACACAAATTCACGATACACGAAATCGCGACGTAATTGTGGTCGTTGATCCAAGAGTGATCTGGACCGTTGATCATCTAGGGGAAGATTTCGGCATTTCGAATTCGGAAGTTGGGAGGTAAATACTCCGCCAAAATCACAAAAAGGGGATCCTCGTGAATCTGAAGTTTGGGGGAACGGTGGAGCATTGTCTGCGGATTCCCCGAAACACGGGATCCCGACGCGTGTCTAGGAGTTGACCCCAAGTTCTGAGCAAAGGGTCATGTGGATAAAAGAGCTGAGAAAACCTTAGCCTTGGTATTTTGGGTTTTTAGATTTCAGGGATCGAGGAACCAGAGTTCCTTGCAACAGGAATCTCGAAACACGAATTCTGGTAGCACCTTTTGGTGTTAGAGCATGGATGTGGCGAATGGTCGCATGGATGGAGGCCTAAGGAGGAGCTAGCAGTCGCTAAGCCTTTTTCGGGTTTTCAGAACTTGGAGGAATGAGGTGCCTTGGCATTTGAAATCCTAAAACGCGATTTCTGGGAGTTCCTTTTGTGTAAGGCCCATGGTCACAGCCGACGACCACATGGAGGTGAAGCTCACGTTTGGTGCTTGAATTGCACCCACGGGTTTAAAAAAAAAGGACCTATGGATATGTTCGTGAGATTCCAGCAAGAAATCAAAGAGCTGCTTCAGCTCAGGAATTTTGAAGGTCCATTGACCAGGATTAGAGACCATGGATGAAGGATTCGACTAACTGAGAAAATAGAAATTACATTTTATTTTATGCCCTGTAGTGGGTGTGTGACAAATTGGTATTAGAGCATGGTTTCAACACTTTGCCTACTTGGGCTCATGAAAGAGTCGAGTGATTTGATTTCTTAGAAAACCTTAAGGAAGAGGGCATACTACCCTACCCTATCTAGCAGGTCATGATTCAGATACAGGCCTAGATGGGCTGAGCAACAATCATGAGAATTATGTTCACTAAGGTTAATATGATGCCTGTTGAAAGGTATTTCTACCTTTCGAAGGAGGTTTATTATCTGCATCAACTCTTTAAGGAGAAGGACTGTAGAATGAAACCATAATTTGGGAATTCCTACGGAATTCCAGCAAAGGAATTATATTGTTCCTTGATAAACTACTCTTATAGGAGTAAGGACGTGCTGATCAATATTACTGATAAGACCTGAATGTGAATGACAGAGGTGGAAGAAATTGTGTTATGAAGATGCACGAGACAAATAAGGGACATGAACTAAGTTGTTTTGTTATAGTGTGACGATGTCTACCTACTAAGCAAGTAGAGTCTCTTGCAATTGAGATGGTTGGTTATGTAAGGATTAAGATCCTCATGAAGAATTCCTTCATGATTTAGGAAATATGGTAAGGATTGGTAGGATCCTTAGCAAGTTATAGTTACTAATTTACATTAAACTCGGAGTATATAACTCCTCATGATCAAGGGAATGAGTCTGGTGACCATTCTCTGAAAAGGGAGAGCATGTGCAACTCTCGGGTTTCAAGTGGACTGAGAAACGAACTTTGTTTCTAGGTACAGGAATTGTTGGGCAAAGTTTTCTAATCATGCTGAGAAACAGAGCTATAGAAATATAGAGTGATTGAGTGAAAATCACAACAACCTCCCTTGCTTGGTGGATAAAAGACTAATCTGCTAGAATTCTTGTGAGAGGAGGAGAATGGCCTCAGTCCCTGACTGTGCTGAACAGAAGGAATAATTCTAGACATAATGGTCAAGACTAATTTTGACCTAAAGATACTCTGGACTTTTGAACTAGGATACTTAGTAAGTAGTCCAAATGGTATTAGACAATATTGTTAAAGTTAAGATAAAATGGTTAAATAAATGTTGATCCTGAATGTGGTAAAGGAAGTGTGGGGGCACTTCTAGAATTGCAATGGTTCAAATTGACATCCAGTGGTGGATGGTAGCCATACAGATATAATTGGAAGCTAGTTTGGTTGATTCTGTTACCTGGGGCATGGTTATAATTGCCCATAATGCATTTATAAGTTGGGGAATGTTCCATGCAAGTTGAAGCAAGAATTTTGTCTCGCTAGTTGTTATCGTATAAAAAGGGAACATAGTTATGACTATGCCCGATTCAACATCCATGTGAATGTCGTGTGAATGACTTCAAGCTCTCAACTAAAGTAAAACTTAGTGTTGAGTGTTCCTATAAGGCTTGTCATAAGGATGATTGGAAGATCCTTGAGAAAAGGATATAGAAGCCTGATATGTCCAGGTGTGTGAATGACATGGAAAAGGCACCAGTAATAAGCTCGCATGATGAATACTTAGTTGTGTTTAATTATGATTGAGTGCTTGAGTTTAATGCATTATGGAGCTTCTTAATACAAAGCTTGATATCAATACCAGTTAGGTATGAATGATATTAAATGTGCAAGTGATGCACATGTATGATGTAAGAGTATAGTTATAAGTATGATATGGTTGCCCTGATGGGTGAAATATAAATCAAGTATTGTTCTTGTCCAGATTAAATGAATACTATGGACACATAGCTGACTCCATTCTCGGGAGTCATGAAAGTTCCGTTCCAAATAATAGCCTGAGGGGAATGTATTCCATTTCCTCAGGAAATACTAATATAATTAGATAAAAGGGTGAACAAGAAAAGTTGCTCTGTTGTTAGGATAAGAGACAAATGACTATGCCTTTGACAATCACATGAGAAGGATTGTGAACAATCTTGAGTTGACTGATCTTAGAAGTAAATATGCATGTGGGATGTGAGATATAGCTATGACAACTACATGCAGGCTTAGGATTATGAAAATGATTAAGTACATCGTAAATGTAAGTTAACAAAGATGCATGTGTATATTCCTTAAGGGGAATATTTGGTAAACAACTAAAGCTAACTCAAGGCTAAGTCCATCATAGATAGTGATGGACGTACAATAAGGAAGTTGCATGTTGAATGAGTTCCTGGTGAAGAAATTGTGTAAGGACTCTGTCAAAAGAACAAAGTCACAACCTTAATGACTGCTGAGAATTAAGCAGGGAACTAAAAGCTTATATATATACATATAAGAATCCTAGATTACATTTTAAAATAAATGTGTAGGTGGAAGACTAACAACTGAATGTTAACCACTCTGAGAACCGAATAATAATGTGCAAGATGCACAGGTTCATGACCCACTATGAACCAAAAAAATATTAATACTAAGGATGTTGTTGTATCCAAAGGGGTTGGGGTGAGACCTAACCAAGGCTACTCAAGAAAAGAGAAGGAGGGCCCCAAAAAGGGAGTACATTGCAAAAGCAAGGAAAATGAAAAAGGAGGAACATTACTTCCACCCTAAGACTCTGATTTTCATATAGAGTTGTAGGTCTTAGATGAGCAGTTGTGAGAACATGTACAACTGGATAAGAGAGAATAAGTAAGTAAGTAAATGAGTATGTTTGATGGAATAGTCTTGGTTAAAGCCATGTTGAGAAAAGGCAGTGATGCCTTAGAAATAACTTAGCTAGGCTGAAAAGTCACAGGCGAGGTAGAAAAGAATTGGAAGAAAGGGAGAGCCCTCCATTATTTCTTGCGGTGTATTATGTTTCTCTCTGGGATGAGAAAGTTGGTACGTTTATAAAAGTAATTGTTTTGACACCATAGTGATGATGGTTGTATTACTGTAGAAATGATTGAGAACTGTTGAGTTGCACTCATGAGAACATTAAGGATAATGTGATGAAGTGCATACAGATATGCTAGGACATGTCTGAGAACGTTTTATTAATTTAAGTGCTATGGTACTTGCATTTTTTATTTACATGACGACTAATGTGTTTATGATGTATGTCATGTGTAGAAAGAAATGGATTGGAGCTGTGGAGAAAGACAGTTACCAACAATGAACAATCTCAATCAAAGGATGACTATGAGAAGATTCTTGTTGAAAGATTGTTGAAGGGGMTTTAAAAGTTCCMATGGAGCACCATTGATGGGGTAATATCACAGGGATGCTAGCATCCAGAACAGGTATAGAAATGCTCATGCCTATGTGCCATAAGGTATGAAGGGATTGGGTAAGAATCCATTCTGAAATGTTTTACTTACGTTATGAAAGCGTTGAAGGAAAAGATATTTTTTTTGGATAGCCACGCGTTTTGGCACCCTAGTTATTAATGAAGGCAGAATGCTTGGGTGCATTCATATGATACTTTTAAGTTTCATGTGTACTGATTTGGGATCGTGATCGGCCTGTAGCAGGAATCATGATCCTTCTATAAGAGTGAATGAGAAGGAATAATCCATATGGTGAAGAGGTTGGATAAATTCCAACACACCATGGCCAAGAACATGTCATAAAGTATGACAAAATTGAAATCAATGCAAGGATGCATTGGTTATGAATGTGGCCATGAATGTTGGCACATTCATTAAAAAAAAATTCAATTGATACCTGAATCACATTTTAAAAATTTGGTAGGATGGAATGATGCATAGGTAAGAGATGATGTATCCTTTCGCTTTCTATCCTTGAATAGATGAAATGACTTGGATTGTTAGTATACTTTATTTTAGAAAAAGGTAATGTGCACAAAAAATAACAATTTGTTTGGCTGTGTAAAGAATGAATTGCAGGGAGGAAAGGGTCTTGGATATGGCAATGTTGTAAGACCATAAGGAAGACCGATTGCCTGCTGAGCCAAACTGCAAGGAAGAAAGAGTCTTGGATNGACTAATGTGTTTATGATGTATGTCATGTGTAGAAAGAAATGGATTGGAGCTGTGGAGAAAGACAGTTACCAACAATGAACAATCTCAATCAAAGGATGACTATGAGAAGATTCTTGTTGAAAGATTGTTGAAGGGGATTTAAAAGTTCCCATGGAGCACCATTGATGGGGTAATATCACAGGGATGCTAGCATCCAGAACAGGTATAGAAATGCTCATGCCTATGTGCCATAAGGTATGAAGGGATTGGGTAAGAATCCATTCTGAAATTTTTTACTGACGTTATGAAAGCGTTGAAGGAAAAGATATTTTTTTTGGATAGCCAAGCGTGTTGGCACCCTTGTTATTAATGAAGACAGAATGCTTGGGTGCATTCATATGATACTTTTAAGTTTCATGTGTATTGATTTGGGATCATGATCGGCCTGTAGAAGGAATCATGATCCTGCTATAAGAGTGAATGAGAAGGAATAAGCCATATGGTGAAGAGGTTGGATAAATTCCAACACACCATGGCCAAGAACCTGTCATAAAGTATGAAAAAATTGAAATCAATGCAAGGATGCATTGGGTATGAATGTGGCCATGAATGTTGGCACATTCATTAAAAAAAAATTCAATTGATACCCGAATCACATTTTAAAAATTTGGTAGGATGGAATGATGCATAGGTAAGAGATGATGTATCCTTTCGCTTTGTATCCTTGAATAGATGAAATGACTTGGATTGTTAGTATACTTGATTTTTGAAAAAGGTAATGTGCACAAAAACTAACAATTTGTTTGGTTGTGTAAAGAATGAATTGCAGGGAGGAAAGGGTCTTGGATATGGCAGTGTTGTAAGACCATAAGGAAGACCGATTGCCTACTGAGCCAAACTGCAAGGAAGAAAGAGTCTTGGATATGGCAATGTTGTAAGCCCATAAGGAAGACCGATTTCCTGATGAGCTAAATTCTATGGGGAAGAAAGTCCCATACTTGTGAATCTGGTTCCATACGGAACATATCTAAAAATAAATGAAGAGATTGGAAAATCTGTGGGTGACAGATTTACAATAAAATTTTGAAAGTTAGAATTTATAATGATGTCTCATGAATTTTTTATACCTATAATACAGGTGAGAAGAAAAGATTTGTCCAAAAAGGAAAAATGAAGGCTGTCAAAGCTGAAGATGATGAAAAATGGCTACTGCTAAGCCATGATAACCTCGTGATAAGTCATGATCACCTGAAATACATTGTGTTGAGGTAACACAATCCAGAGGGATGCCTCAGCAGAGCAAGCCTGAGGGATGCCTCGACTGTAAGATGTGATAGAGTCTCCGAAGTTATTCCTGTGCAAGAAAACCTTGGCAGGGCAAGATGGATCACCCGAGGGACTGTANAATTTTGAAAGTTAGAATTTATAATGATGTCTCATGGATTTTGTATACCTATAATACAGGTGAGAAGAAAAGATTTGTCCAGAAAGGAAAAATGAAGGCTGTCAAAGCTGAAGATGATGAAAAATGGCTACTACTAAGCCATGATAACCTCGTGATAAGTCATGATCACCTGAAATACATTGTATTGAGGTAACACAATCCAGAGGGATGCCTCAGCAGAGAAAGCCTGAGGGATGCCTCGACTGTAAGATTCGATAGAGTCTCTGAAGTTATTCCTGTGCAAGAAAACCTTGGCAGGGCAAGATGGATCACCCGAGGGACTGTATAACAGTGAAGGGGATGCCCGAGCATGGGCCTAGAGGGTGAGTGACCATAAGGAAGAGGAGACCTTAATAGTTCTTATAAAATATGGGTATCATGCACACGATGAGTAGTTCTTCTTTCGCGAGAAAACCTTGGCAAGGCAAGATGGATCACCTGAAGGACTGTATAGCAGAGAAGGGGATGCCTGAGCCTGGGCCTAGAAGGTGAGTGACCGCAAGGAAGATGAAACCATGATAGTTCTTGTGAACTATTGAATTGGAATCATGCACCCAATGGGTACGTTAAGGAAAGAAATGAGCCTGGATAACAAAATGGCCATGTGGATATAGATCCACAAACTGCACAGATAAGTATTGTGCTAAGATTATGAAAATTTCCTAGAAATTTTTCTGCAATGTTTTTGCATAAGACTATGATTAATGTGCTTGTTTTCCAAGAAGTAGTGTTTTGAATCTTAATCATGAACCCTTGGATAGAACGAATTGTACTCTTTCCCCTGCATATACCTTGTGCGTTGCCTTGAAAGAATATGCCCCCGGATTGATAAATTAATGTAGGAAAATGGTGAATAAATTATTCATACCTGGACCCCAACATTTTGGCGTCGTTGTCAGGGAGGCTAACAAGGTGCAAGACAACGATCCAGACCAACCAGAGGGTCAATCTCTCATCCTAATGAGAGAACGAGCTTCCTCACTCTGCTTCAGGTCTTGAGCGGAGGTGTTCTTTCTGCTTGTTTTTTATTTTTTTTGCTTTTCCATTTTTGCCAATCTCTTGTCCTAGGGAGGGAGGAGTCCTTTGACGCCCTACTCCAGACCCTGAGTTAGATTTACTTCTTTCAAACCCTTGTTTTCTTGAAACCCTAGCTTTTACCCTAGGGAGGGAGGAGTCTTTTGACGCCCTGCTTCAGATTTGAAAAGTATCGGGTCTTTTCGTGGTGTGTGTTTGTTCCTAGTTCTTGTCCAAGGGAGGGAAGAGTCCTTTGATGCCCTGCTCCAAGCCTTGAACCTTAGACTCTTGGTTTTTTTTAGCTGCCTTTCTTTTCGTAAGATCTTTTGTCTTGGGGAAGGAATGGTCCTTTGACACCTTACTTCAAGACTAAAGCATTGTAGGTTCATGCCAAGACCCTCCATCATACCAACACTTGTATGAATAAAGAACCAAATAATGGGGGCAGAGTGAAAGCCCCAAAGAAGGGAGGACTAGATTTGGGAAGAAAGACCTACATCCAGCAGATTATAGCAAAGGCTGAATCAGAGACATCCTCTCGCACAACCGTGAGACCAAGGGAACGAAGAGTGAAGTCTGGGGGACAATCAGTAGATCAACCAGTGTTGTCTACAACATTCTTGGGTGATACGACACAGCAGGTCCCTCCAGTAGTTGAAGAAACATCTAGTAGCATACCTGACCAGGGAAATCTTATGCTGGTAACAGAGGGGGAAGAGGTTGCAAGCAGAGCCTCGATGGAGTCATACCACTCCAGCAAGAAAGAGGAGGTTGTAGCCGAGGGATCAAATCATCAGGACGTAGGAGAAGGGATCAAAGGAGTATTTGCATCACCAAGGGACCGGGGAAGTGCTACTAAAGCGACTCGGATCCAAGGGGTAAGAAAGCCTCAACCATCTCCTAGAGAGCCTGGTGAAATACCCAATGGGTATTGGAAGATATTTATGGCTCCCACAACATCCACTATCGAGTTTCCAATTGGAGATTTAGGAGTGGGTGCGCCCACAAAGCCTATTACATTAGCAGCCTTACCAAACTTTCATGGGCTTGTTTCAAAAGATCCCAACACATTTCTATTCGAGTTTGACATAGTGTGTCGGGGGTATGACTATACGACGGAGGCCCAAAAGTTAAATTTTTTTCTTTCCCTTAAAAGGAACGGCTCTGCGATGGTTCATGGGCCTTGGAGGAAGCTCTATTTCCACATGGGATGATATGCAGACAACTTTTCTAGAAAAATACCAGGATTACTATAAATCCCAGAACATTAAGGAAGAACTTTTCAAGTTCGCACAAAAAGAAGACGAGAGTTTGGAAGATTGTGTGGAACGATTCAAGTACACCTTACAGAGGTCGGGTCACTCTAACCTGGATAAGGAAATTCTAAAAATTATCCTCCTCCGATCTTTCCATGAGGACTCAATGGAACTATTGAACATTGTGGGAAAGGGAGACATATCTAAGGAAAGCTTCGAAGGTATCTACGAATTATGCATTCAGTGCTCAAGGGCTCTTGCAAGAAACAAACAAGGAATTTGCTCAGTAAAAGGGTCTGGTGGAGGTGTCACAAAAGCAGAAATTGGAAACCTGCTAGACAATATGAGGATGAATATCCTCAGCACCCTGTCAGCACGGATGGATACGCTGCAAGTAAAACATAAGCAGCTGGAATTGGACAGGACTATGGTGATATTCTGCCCGACATGTAGAAAGAAGCATCCAGAGAGGGAATGTCCACTAAAATCCATAGAGGAATGTGCAATCTACGAGATAAATCATGCAACAATCTCATGCCCCTCCCTGCCAGGCCTAAAAGCAGTATTTCAAGGAATGGGGAAAGACATGGAACAACTGTACCTCATGGGGTCTAGAAATCCATGGCAGCCTCGACCACCGATGGGAAATCAAGGTATGTACTCAGACCCATCTCAGTATTTCAATAATTTTAATATGAATCCTCAGTCCATGCCCTACCCTTCCATGTGGCCACAACACCAGTTTTCACCTTGGCAGCAGTGGAACCCTCAAGCCAGTTCGAGCTCCCCATGGGATCCAACTTGGCGAGGATCCTCTCCTGGGAAGTTTCCTCAGTCAATCCCACATTAGCAACTCCAGCTGGTATTCTTAACCTACCTTCATATAGCATTTCCACTGCAGAGTTGTATGAATTGAATCTACGGTCAGGGCGGACAATCAATGTTCAAACTCCTCTAGTTACCATTGAACAACTCAATAATGAAGGTAAGGGATCATAACCAATTAATAAAGAGCCAAAATAAACTGATAAAAACCAGGCACCTCTTGTAAAACAACATCAATTTGAACCACCTTACCCAGAGAGACTAACTTTGAGTAAATCAAGCCCTCAAGCTAAATTTGATTTATTAGGAGAATTGCAGAACTTATTTGTTAAAATTCCCTTGTTACTGTTAGGACCACACAATGTACCTTTTTGCCTATACTTTTTGCCACTATTATACTCTTGATCACCCATATTTAGACTCATACTATCACTTTATCTGATCATTCCAAAGGTATACAAYGTCCCTTCTCATTACTATACGTTTAATCTGTTTTGCATAATATTTTACATCACTCTCATACTTGACCATTGATTAGAAATGCATAAGTGTTCAAAACTGCAGATTAGCATTTGAGGCCTATTGCTGAAACAAAGAACTATCACACAGTCCAAGGTCATTGTTGCTGAAACACAGAACTGCTATACAGTCTGAAGTCGCAGATGCTGAAACATAGAGCTGTTATACAGTCCGGAGTCGTAGATGCTGAAACACAGAGTTGTTACACAGTCCAAAGCTGCAGATGATGAAACACAGAGGAAACCGCCAAGACCGACGATGCTGAAACACAAGCGAGTCGTTACAGTCAGCAGTCAACAAGCACCAACCGTCGCTCCTACATAAGAATGCCGACACAGTCAAGAGCGCAATTCACATGGCTGAAACAACCCGCGAATTGTGATGCTGAAACAGCATCAACAACAACGAGAAGAAGCTGTTACTCCAGTCATAACAGCAATACCTCATTCAGCTCCTGTAATAGCATTCTATTGCGCGAGACTAGGACATCCTATTCTGGTTTAGAAAGTAGATCCGACTAAGGATAGGACTCAGATACACATTGTAATTTTTGATAAATTGTATCGAAGGGATTCCCTCTTTAAATAAGAGGAAATCATCATTCGAGGGATCCAAGTTTTATGTATTGAAAAGCTTC
>JZKD02S0556899.1:275626-288945 GCA_000966675.3 Picea glauca | reverse complement strand
ACTCTGGTCTAAAGCCAAAGAGTGAAAAGCTTGTCCATATAGTCTTGAAAGTTACATGTCCATAATGCGTCCAAATCAAATATGTCTTTACTAGCAAGAGTGAACAATATTTAAAATAGTTTAGGATCCAAATGCTCATATCATACAAGATAGAGTTGAATCCCCCAAAATCAAATAATATTACAAAAATAGTGGACTAGAAACCACTCATACATGAGTTGGTTTGTTAAAAAATAAACCAAAGTTTTATAAAACATAAAAAGGGAGAAACTATTGAACATTTGAGCTTTAATTCAAAGTGTTTGTTCCTTGAAATCAATAGCATAATCTTCCATTTCCTGTGAATAGCAAAACTATTTTGATGTATTAGAAAAACAATCACTAATTATTAATTATTATTCAAAAGAGTCTGGCTACAGAATCTTAGATTCTGTAACTACTCTTATTTTTAGTAAATAAAATCAAAATTTAAATCTACGTATTTAGAGTTTAATAACAGAATTGAATGAAATCAAAACAAAATCGTTTTACCATTAAAAATTAGCCAAAGAGGGATCTGACAATTCAGAATTTATAATTTCTTTGAAACTGGTTGTGATCTTAATGATTATGTTTCCATCCCTCTTGAATCATTTATTCTCCCTCTCTGTGTGTGTCTTCAGGTCAAGGTTCTCTTGTTTCAATAGAGCGTTCTGAGCAGCCAAGATTTTAATTCGGGCCTGTAAGAGAGAAATATTTGTATAGTAGCGCTCTATCCAATCGAGGCAACTATCACAGTGTACCGGTGAAATGGCAGAACGACGTGGAACACAATCGACAAGGGGTGCTTCATTTTTACCTGTGGCTTGTTCCATATAATGCTTGATATAGGAAAATCCTTTTGTACCCTTAAGACATGGGGGAAAATTGGTCAGGAAATCATATAGTTTAACATGGGTAATAACCTCTCCCCTGGAACACTGATTTTTTGGGTCTTCAGGAGCCAAAAAATCCTCTATCTCACGATCTGAGCACTGATCATCGATCTCGATCAGATCAATCGATCTCAAATGATTACCCTTTCAATTTCTTAGTTCTCTAGAAATCAAATGTCCAACATTCTTATTCCTGAAACTTAAATCCGTGATCTGTGGTTTCTTTCCTTTACGGACATTCTTGATAATAGGATTATCATCAATGTTTAAACTAGAATAGTTCATAGGAACAGGAGGATCATTTTCTTTTAATTCGGAAATCACTTGTTCTAGAGATGTTCCAGGTGAAAACCTACATGGTAAATCTTTATCCACAAGGGTTTCATTAACAAGAGAAACTGGTCCAATAAATTATGGGCCATCAATTGCATTAGCGAACTGGCTTTCAGCTACTGGTCTGTCCGAGTTAGGGTTTGCAGTTAAAAGAGGGTTGGTTGTAGCATCGGCCTGGGTGAAGCCATTTCTTATCATAAATGTTTCCCACTTGTCACCTATCTTCGAAAGGTGATAAACCAACAAGAGTTTAACGAGCCTGTGGTGAAACAAACTCAAATTGATACGCTTGTAACTCTTGGACATTTTGTAAAGACTCATCAACAATTAAAAAGGCATATCCAACTCAAACCCTATGAAATTAATAAGCAAACGGATGTGGTACAGAAAAACCAAGACATATCGGCCTTCACACGTAACAAACTACTTCAGAATTAAAAGGAGACTAAGCCATCTAGGTTTTAACAGAGCGATAGAAATACCTTTTATACAACAAGTGGTTTTACATAAAGCCATGAATAAAATCCATGGGACGTCTTCTATATTAGCGTTATTGAACCACCTCTCACCTTTAGATGGGAGTCATGTCATCTTGCTCACGAAATCCTCTGTTAATTCCAAATATATATCCCCAATCTTGGCTTTGAAGCCATCAAAAGTATGTGAAAATGCTTTTGCAACCTAGATATTATAACCGTCGAACTTCTTTAGGAACACATCCCATCCATGAGCCTTTAGGTCATCAATAACGTCGTCATGAGATAGAAAATCTTGGCATCCATTTGGCTCAATACGAACGATGGGTGCCATGACCACTATGTTAAGGATACAACAGAAATCACCAGGAATAGGTTTAGGTTCCCAATGAATGAGTAGTAGAGACAGGTCTAAACAGGATGTAATATCACGAAAATCACAGATTCTGAGGGCTATCATAACTTGGATAGGAGAATTAGGGAAAATGAAAACCAGAAGGTTCGTAAGACTCCAAGCCATTTCTCATGATAAGTGACAAAACTCACATACTACAAAATCCTATGCGCATTAATGAATAGTCTCATTAATATTTCGTGCCAACAAGGTAAGGAAAAAACGCAAGTACAACATGCCTATACTCATTTGCATGAATGTTGATATGACAACTGAACTCATGAGAATAATATCAATAGTTAACCAAAGTTCCTGTGCATTTAAACATTTCGCCAATGAACTATAGAACCAATGAATTCTTAATAACCCTAATACACAMAGATTTCAATAGTGAATTAACCAACCATTTCATAAGATTTGAATTTTAATCATATATGGGTGACTTTTAAAACAATATTTCTAAGGTAAAATATTATGAAAACAATCCAAGTTTTTATGTTTAAATTCATGCTTACAGTCATGAATTAAAACTAAAACAAACGAAAAACTCAATAAGGTAAACTTAACCCAATCATTGCCTTGAAATATTTACAAATAGAAGGTGATGGTAGCTACAGAAAGGTATAGTCTCTTTTGATTGTGGTAAGTATCGAAAATCATCTGTGGCTGCCAACAATGGTGATGTACTGGGTGAAGTAGTTATCTCTGCATCACCAAAAGATTCATTCCAGGGTGAATTAGATGAAATGAATTTTAGAAATAGCTAACAGTTGGTCAAGCATATTGTTAATAACTCAGAAAATAACGCAGTTTAGTAACAAATGTATTTTTGTCTAAAAAAAATGTCATCTGGTATCTAACTTAGATTACGAGTGTAGCGATTGTTTATGCAGTTGACTTCGATACTGTTGATAGAGCCACTGCTGCCAACAGGTGTCCATAGCCTCAACAGGGATGTCATTTGGCCCACTCTAGTACCTCTATCATATCCAAGAGTCATTCAACCATGATACAGTACATATTTTCATTTTGATCAAATTGAAAACATACTTGAGGATCTTCTTAAACTCGGCATTGCTTCGTTGCCAGCAGGTCTGTTTAGTAACCCAACGAAGTTGCCTTGGTATCATGCATGCATTTACCCACTGCCAGCAAACTTGTTCAGTGTCCCAATGGGTTTACATACACTTCCCACACATTACTGTGCTTTCAACCCTCTAGAATTTTTTTATAGTTTGTAGAACTTAATGATATACAAGAGGGCGGGGTGATACTAAAAATCTCGTAGTTTGGAATGAAAAAATTTGATCTTTCACCAATTACTCTTTTGTTTTGATGACCCTCATCATGACTTGGACATTTAGATTTCGGTTAGGAAATCATCTCGAGGATGGGAAGGTAAAGTTGAGTTGTTTTTCTCAAAACAAAGACAACGTTAGAAGTTTATTAATGAAAATAACATCTACTTGTAATTTCAATGAGAAACTAGAAACATTGATTTGAACAGAAACTCATTTCTGTTGATCTGAGTTTTAGAACTTACTGCTCAGGTGCTTTGGAAGTTATCAACTGCTGCTAATGAATGAAAATTTTGATTCCCTTCCACAAATGAGATGGTGACTTAGACATAATTATTCAGAAATCAAATCGAAACCAAGCAAAATGAAAATAACCAAAATAAAAAACAGAAAAGAAAATTTAAAAATACCTTTTGATAGCCTGGACATTCACTGGGAAAGTGTTTGGTTGTCCCTCCAAATTATGAAGACAGAAAGAGTTGGGGCCCAATTTTTCAGAAATTACAAATGGTCCTAGCCACAGGTTTTGGAACTTGGTATGTTCCCCCTTCCTCTCGTGAGCTTTATCCCACTTGAGAACCAGATATACTACATTGAAATTCCTATCTAAAGAAGAATTTGAATCAAACCAACATTTTACAATTTGTTGGTGTTGATCGAGTTTCTTCTTTGCTTGGTTTCTTACCTCCTCCAGCTTTAACAAGGCATTAATTTGATTTTCGAGGGGAGGGCACTCCTCTTCTTGAACTTTATGCGACAATTGCAGAGAAGGGAGTAAAACATGTGGGGGAATAATGGCTTCTCTTCCGTAAACAAGGAATAAAGGGGAATTACCAACAGAATATTTTGGTGTTACCCTATCAGCCTAGAGTGCATTATACAGTGCATTGTGCCAGTTTTTGTGCTTTTCTGAAACTGTCATTTTAATAATCGTGATCAAATTTTTGTTTGTTGACTCTGCTAAGCCATTTCCTTGAGGGTAGTAGCTTGCAGAATACTTTCGTTTAATCCCTTTTTCCAGAGGAAAAGCGTTCATATCAAGGGATGAAAAGTAAGGCGTTATCAAAAGCCATATATTCGGGAATGCCAAAATGAGTGATGATATGAAAGTTTAGGAAGGATACTACCTGATTTGTGTTCACCACTTTTAAAGGTACAACATTAGACCATATATTAAAATAATCCATTATTGTAAGGATATACGTGTATTGCTGCGAAGAAGAGGGATTAATTGGTCCTATGATGTCAAGACCCCATTGCTGAAAAGGGGAATCTACAGTAACAGGATGCAAAGGGATTGTTGTCTTTTTTACCCATCCTGTAGCCTTTTGGCAGATTATGCATTTATGACACAGTGCATGGGCATATATAAACAAGGTAGGCCAATGGTATCCAGATCTTAACACTTTGTGAGCGGTGGTATCTCCACTGAAATGACCACTGGCTTCACCTGCACAAAGTTTAGATAACACTTTTTCTAACTCTTCCTTTTCTAAATAACGCATAAGAAAACCATCAAATTTCTTTCCAAATAATAAATCATTTATTAATTAGAAAGATGCAGATTTAAGCCTAAGTGATCTTTTATTTTTAGGATCAAGATTACAGGGAGCAGATCCATGTGTCAAATAAAATTTAATATCCTCATACCAAGAATTGGCAGTAACTTGTGCACAACTGGTCTGTTTTTCGTCAGGCTGATTCACAGTTGAGGTGTTTATTTGACTTTCTTGTTCTTCAACCGAATCAACCACTAGCTTACACAGGCCTTGACCTCTAAAAATCTGTGCAAGGGTTACTTCAAGGTCATATTTCTGTAATGACGTCATCCAATTTTCCCTTTTCTCACCCAGTTCTTTTTGTACAAACAAGTTTCTTACAACTGGGTAAGGAACGATAACCTTGGTTATGGATTTCAACAGGTATGACCGGAAGTGTTTTACTTCTTTAAAAACAACATATGCATGTTGATGTACTGTTGGGTAGTTAATCTATGCTCCTTTAAAAGCTGAGCTCATGAAGACAATGGGTATCTCATTTATTTGAGCGTTTTTCTATGTTAACACAATAACATAAGATCGGTCAGAAACAAAGGTATAAAGAGTGAAATCCTGAGAAAAATCGAGGCTCATCGAGGAAGGGGCCTCTTTTATTGATTTTATAATTGAGTCGAAAGCCTAACTTTCTTGTGGTCCCAAATGCTACAAAACATCTTTTTTAATTAAATTTTGTAATGGTCTTACTATTTCCTAGAAACTTGGGACAAACCTTCTGACGAAATTAATCTTGCCCAAAAAAGACTGCATGGCATTTTTGGAAGAAGGAAGGGGGAGTTTAGCAATAGCTTGGGTTCTTTTAGGGTCAATAATCATTCCATCCTTAGACACTATAAACCCAAGCAGTTTACCTTGCTCCACTGCAAAGACATATTTCTTAGGGTTGAGAGATATGTCGAACTTGCGACATCGTTCCAGGACAGCCCTGAGGTGAGACAAGTGATCTTTCTTGTATTTAGAGAAGACAGTGACATATTTACAGTTAGTAATTTGTTTAGGTCTTTTTTAATAGTGGGTTCTAATTTAGGATGCATCTTCCTCAATTTTTGTTGAAAATGACGAGTCTAGGGTTTCATGGGGATAACATGTTGCATGATCTTAGGATCGAATGTTTTCAAGTCATCATATGTCCAAGAAAAAATGTCTTTAAATTCTTTAAATAACTTTATAAAAGTAGATCTTTCTTGCTCGGAACATCCCTTTCCCATATTAATATTTTGAGGATTATCCTTTGTTCCTAAATTAATTGTCTCATAAATCAAAGAAAAACTGTTAGTTTTGCAATTTACCGTCCCTCTAAATTTATCATGCAAGTCATAAAATTTCTCTATTCATACGACAGATCTGGGGATAGAGTTTACGAGCTTGGATGTCGATTCAAGAGATCTAGGATAAGATATTCTCGTGAAATTTTGGAGGTTCTCATCATGAGTACCTTCATTAATGACTGCACCTTGGAAGGTATCTTCCATATCCAGGAAGTTGATAATTTGTTAGTTGTCGTTTAATACTCTCCAATTTGTAATGTTATTCGAGATCGACAGTCTAAACAACAATTCAAGTGAAAATGCATTAGGGGAAAGACCTTTAGCGGGAAATAGTTTAGAAGCAACATTGGCCAATAAATCAGCTTCTAAATTACTCAACTTAGGAATGGAATTTATGTTGAATGCTGGAAATTTGTACATTCAACTCCATACCTCTGTCTAGTATCTTTTCAGATGTGGTGATAAGGAATGTATGGAGTTTATTACCTTCTTAACCACGATTTCCAAATCACCAAATACTATCAAATTTTTCATATCCATATCCAAATCTTTCTTGAGTCCTTGTAGAAGTGCTTCATATTCAGCCGTGTTATTGGTACATTCAAACTCTAACCAACAAGAAATAAAAGTCTTATTATCTATAGGATCGATGAGTACACAACCAACACCTTCTCCTTCTTTGGATTTGGATCCATCAAAGTATAAGGACCATATCTAAACATCTTCGGAAGCACTTGACATACTTGGCAGAGCAGATGTTTGAGTATAGGTTACAACTTCATATTTCTTCGCAGGATCAGTGATGGGAGAGATTTCGGTCATGAAATTACCAAATAAGGTATTGATTCCCTGTGTTTCAAATGAATTAGCAGATATAATGAAAGGTTCATTTGTGTCATTCAGATCTGTTACAGTATGCTTAAGATAACATTATTTGTTTATCCTGATTTTTTTGGGCTATCCATTTTCAAGCATCCACAAGTGGGACCAATCTGTGGCAAAGTAACCATGGAACTGCTCTGACCAATCCCTGCTTAAGAAAAAGCCATAAAATTCAGGAATATTAACAACGATAATATCAATTATCTAATGAACTTTCGGATTGGATGATAATATAATCAACACATTCTTAAGTTCACCAATTACTTTAAAATTTGTTCGATCTAGCTGAATGATTTTGAGATCAGAAGGTTTAACTTCTACATTAATTTTTTGGCAAACAGATAGAGTCATCACGTTTGATGATGCACTAGAATCGACCATGCAATTATGTACGTTCCTATTAAAAATTTCAAAGGTTAACAAAAAAGGCAGGACATTTTTTCGAGTATTAACAATAGAATTCTGTTGATTTTTAGCCGATTTACCTAAAACAGTTTTATCTACATTTACTACAGTTTTTTTTGCTAAGTCCCTTTTATCTAAAGGTTCAGATGTCGTTTTAGTTGAGACATTTTTGGCTATATTTAAATCAACTTCTATTGATTTTTTTCTACTAGGATCGCGCTTTTTTCTATTTTCAACGATACTTTGAAGCAATTTCTGCAAAATAAGGGGAAATTTTAGCAGCTCAAAAACTGAAATATTAGCCCTCAATTTTTTTAGATCTTCAATTAAATCGTATTCTAAAACAAGGTTTTCTAAGATTTGTTTAATTTCATCTTGTTTTGATTGTTTTCGAAACACATTTTTACTTGCTTCAGCAGGGGGTTTGTTTTGGGTTTTGCTTCTTGTGTTGTAGGGGTGAAAAGTTTCGAAGTTTGCTTGGAAAATACTATCCGAAAAGTGACCAAAAACATGAGGAGATGAATCCTCTTCTTCTGGTACCTCCTCTTCAACTATATCGTCAGGATTTTCTGGAGGAATAGAAGCAGAATTATCATGTGCTTCTAAGATGATTTACAAAGCATACTGTAAACTTTCGAAATTTAGACCTTTTGTGGTTGGGTTTGGCCGGTTAGGAGGAAAAGGTTTTCTGAAAGGAGGTTTAAAACTTCCTTTTCTTGCATATGCCTCCTCGGCTAATCTCTTCAAGTCAATGACCTGATTGGACAATTTTGGGAAAGCTTTATGCAAGCTTTCTAAGTCTAAATTTTCTTGTTGATTCTTAAGTTGAGGTGGCATAGTGATAATTTCTATTTTCTTC
Organism: Picea glauca; assembly: GCA_000966675.3. NCBI lineage: Eukaryota > Viridiplantae > Streptophyta > Pinopsida > Pinales > Pinaceae > Picea > Picea glauca. The sequence continues at coordinate 280,560 of JZKD02S0556899.1, read as the reverse complement.
TTAGAAGATGAGGTTATTTCAGCTTCACTACTAAGATTGTTTTTTAATCTTAATATATCCTTTTCAATTTGGTTCGCCTCCTCGAAGGTTTCTAAAAACATGTTCTTTTTAGAACTTTTGACCCATATGGCTATTTTATTTTGCAATGCTTTAGCATAATATGCAATAATTAGACTTTCTGCAGGCATCAAATCTGTAGGGATTTTGTTCTTTAACGTCAAAAATCTTTGGTTAAATTTTTTCACTTTTTCCTTAGGATTCATTTTTAAGCTGGAGATTTCCATAACCAGGACTTCCGGAGATTTATCGTCTCTGAATTTTTCCAAGAAACAAGTTTCAAACTTATACCAAGAGACAATGTTTTGGGGCTACTGAGCAAAATACCATGTGGAGGCATTTCCCTCAAACGTATAAGGAAATAATTTGCCTACTACATCCTCGTGTTCAACACTTCGGAGTCTAATGGCCAACATAATTTTTTTGATGTGATCCTCAATGGATTGCTTTGAATCTGGGTCAAATTTGGGCAGCCATTTCTCCAGATGTTTTGGTAATGGGTGTTGGGGCCTAGGTACATATACGAAATATTGATCGAGCCAAGGTATGGCAGGATTATTTTGGTTCACCATGGGAGTTGATGGTGTCGAAGGTTGATATGGTTCTGATGAAGAGTTGCCTTCATCTGAAGAGTCTCCTCTTTAAGACGATGGAGAAGAATCAGGTGGAGATGGTGGAATGCTGGGTCCTCCTGCTCCAGGAATGACTATTACAGTAGGATTGGTGGTATTTCTACCGAAAGGGTTTTGGAGCAAACCAATGCCTTGAAGTTGTTCTCAGATATCCGAGAAATCAAGGGGTTGATTAAGTGGCCTACCAGGTTGTCTGATACAGGCTAAGGCACTATGCATTCTTATGAGTGATTGACGAACAATTTCTTGGACGTCATCCCCTTAAGGAACTGGTGTCACTGGTTCAACGAGAATCTCAGGGTTATCATTTGAGATAGTTGTTGTTTCAAGAGTAACGTTATTGTCTGAGTGACTACGCGTTACGATAGGAGAGTGGGTGAGTGAGGGAGGAGTCTTGCAACATCCACGTGCCATCAATTTAATTCAGGCCCTCCTTCTAGCGCCATTTGTTGACAGGCGTAAGTGACATGCCGTCAACTGGAAGGTCAAATCTAGACTGGGGTTGTCTAAATAACCCAATATGTTTGGAGTGAGATGACCTGATGGGTTGAACGTCTCCGTTGGCCGACTAAAATCCTAAAATGATAAAAAGAAACAAAACTAATCTAAAAGAAACTGCGATACTATGCACATGAATTTAATTATTTACAAGTGTTAAAACAGAAACACGAGCATGTGATTATGAACATGGTATTTACAGTTTGCAAGTTTTTGGTGGATGTCTTGTGAAATCAATGTTTTTTGCAATTATTTATGTAGTAGATAAAGAAAGAACATACATTTTATATTTTCTGTTTAATAATTTAAAATCTAAGAACTCGCACATACTAATAAGACATAATTTGAAACAAGAACATAATAACAGTCAAAGCCAATTTAAATTTTTCCTATTTCATTAATAAATAAGCTAATAATAGAAATAGAATACGAGTAAAACTAACATGAGATTAATCAACTACTGAGATAAGGTCTCTGCACAAATCAAACTCCTTGTTATCTTTCTTGTGAGAAAAACCTGTAACAGGCTTGTGCTAACATTCCCAGAGTAAACTCAAAGATATTTTTCGGAGCAAAGATATAAGAACATAGTAATAAACATATAGCTCATGTGATCTTGTAATGACGAACACTTATAGTAAGAGAAATTTAATATAAAGTATTCATGTAATACATCACTTAACATCAAGCATAAATCAATGATATTTAAATGAAATAATGANTAGTCTGCAACTTTATCATAGCTTGCAACCTCTTAGCCAAGGCTTTAGCTCATGCTTTGGACTATTGGGACACCTTGATGTAATCTTCAAATGGCTATCCAAACCTTGTCGTCATCGCTTCAATTGTCAAATTCAAAGACACTTCTTCTATACCATCCATGTTACACATTATCATGGCCAAAGAATTTCCCAAGCCTTCAAGAATTGGTTCACCTTTTATGTGGATGAACTATCTTGGATACTTGTTGCACCAACTGAGTCTAATCCAATTGTATTCAAGTCACTCTTTAGTCACATGCCAAACTTGTCCCAAGACCTTCTATTTTACGTCTTGAGCCTATCAATACATGGTAAATAGTTCTTTATGTTTATTTGATACAATGTTTCCTTCTTAAAGTGGTGGAGAGTATGCTCTAATACCATTTTTCTCAGGGATGGACTTTTCATTTCACTTGAGCATCCCATACAACTCAAGAATACTAGTTGTCGCGTGACACTTGTGTGACCTTGCTAGTTGGGCATGGAAATCAATCGATTGTATCACCTAAAATGTGCCTAATCGACATGTCTTGACTGGACCCAAGCTAGAAACCTTCAGTTTTGTGGAATCTCAAAGTGTTCATTTCATCATAGGTTATGTTCAATCATTGTTACCCAACCATAGGAAACCTACTATCACCTCCTTCAGACCAAGCATACTTAAAGAAATGATTACCTAACATGAGGCCATGTAGTCAGTCATCTTAGGCCAACACATGATAGTACATGGAGAACATATCTCTAGTTCACCAAACATTCACAAACCTTCAATGCACTTATTAACATTTTTTCCTTTCCATGGCTAACAAACACAATACATCACATTGTCAAACTACATCATCCTCCATTGAAGGTTGCTAGGAAACACCTTGTTCATCACTTATCTCTACTAGGAAAGACATACTTGGTCCTCTTAGCCTACACACTAGTACACTATCCTAACCATCTCATGAATCATTGTGAATTAATCACAAATACTGAAAAATTGTGTGGACTCACTATGCAACCTTACTCAAGTTTTCCCAACACACCATTCATCATGCCATTGCCAATGGCACCTCAAGTCAAATCCTTACATGTGGCCTATAATAAGCCTTCTACCACATAAGCACTGTCCTTTTATAAATCAATTTCCTCATAAGTAAGAATTGTTGTCAAAGGTCACATCGAATAATTTGACAAACACCCATAATAAATTGCTTAAAAGCATGGGAATATATGAGAAGCATCCTGGGAATATATGAGAAGCATCCTAACCTAGAAAGGAATGGTGCATACACATTTTAGACAAGCATTTGATTATACAATTAGCATGAAAGTACATAATGTTAAGTAACTTTAATGTTTAAGTAACTTTATGATAGAATTAGCATGAAACTAAGGGTCAATGTTATACACTGTTTTGTCAAGGTTTCCCATGTCAACGCTAACATGTGTCATCTCATTTTCTTGGGATATTCAATAGTAAATCCATAAACATTTTCTCTTCATGGGTGATTTTTAATGTTTATAAATACACATGTATAGTTGGTATACATTGTTGTGGTCTTCTATCTGTGTTACATGTCGACCTTGCAAACGCTACCATCAACGTCAATGTAATGTTGTTATTGGGAGCTGCTTTCAAAATTATAGTATGAGATCCATATTACACGGTCAATATTGTACGTTGTCTGAATTTAATAAAGATTATCTTGATATTCCATTTATTTTTCGAAAGTAATGCTGACAGGAAAATCGAAATTTAGTACACTGGAATATGATATCTTGCATACAAGGTAAGGCAGTTGTTAAACCTTTAGCAAAAACAGTTCCACTATAAATTCCAGACAGATATGCATAAGAAACATCTACAAGTCAGAAGATATTGCAACTGGTAGAAAGAATGTTACTACATCTTTTATTGCAAAACTTATAACAAGAATGACATACAGTGACCATTTGGCTCCAAACTCAACTAAATGCCAAATGGCCATGCCGATTAAAGTTGAAATGCAGGGCCCTTCGAATCTAGGATGCTGCATATTTTGTAACTTCGTCAGTGAATAGGACAATATTTTATTTCGTCATTTTTTCGCAATCCTGCAATGCTAAAAATTAAATGAGTAAGCTCATGTACTGCATTTGAACAACAGGAATTGCACCAAGTAAAACAAATGCAAACGCAAGAAAATAATCGTTACCTCAAATTCATGACCATGAGCATTTATGAGTAGATTGGCGATGATTAATGGTAAACATGAGTTGGGGGAGATGCATAATTATAGACCAGAGGAGGGGGTGGAGGGGATTTATAGTAGTATTTTGCAGGAGCAGGAGATTTGTACTTATAGACAAGAGATTTATCCTTGTAAGTTGGTGTAGGTGATTTATAGTAATAGTGGTGATGGTGGTGGTGGTGAGGATGAGAGGGTGATGGCAGTGGGGGAGAAGTGTACTGGTATGGTGGGGGAGGAAAAGGAGATGGTGGTGGAGGAGACTTGTAGTAATATGGAGGGGGAGAAGATGGGGATGGCGGTGGAGGAGACTTGTAGTAATATGGAGGGGGAGGAGATGGGGACGTCGGTGGAGGAGACTTGTAGTAGTACGGGGGAGGAGGAGATGGGGACGACGATGGAGGAGAATTGTAGTAGTACGGGGGTGGAGGATTGGGAGATGGCGGGGGTGGTGACTTGTAGTAATACAGGGGTAGAGGAGATGGGGATGGCGGTGGCAGAGACTTGTAAGAATACAGCGATGTAGGCGAGGGAGAGGGCGGTGGAGGAGACTTGTAGTAGTACGGAGTAGGGGGTAACGGTGAAGGGGGTGGTGGTGATTTGTAGTAATAGGGTGGTGGAGGAGGCGACGGTGATGGCGGAGGTGGAGATTTATAAAAGTATGGTGGTGGGGAAGATGAAGAGGGAGGAGGGGCTGACTTGTAATAATATGGAGGAGGAGGTTATGGAACGCGAGGGGGAGGTGACTGGTAGTAGTATGGTGGTGGAGG
>JZKD02S0556899.1:243582-275616 GCA_000966675.3 Picea glauca | reverse complement strand
TGTAAGCATGAATTTAAGCATAAAAACTTAGATTGTTTTCATAATCTTTTACCTTAGAAATATCGTTTTAAAAGCCACCCATATATGATTAAAATTCAAATCTTATGAAATGGTTAGTTAATTCACTATTGAAATATTTGTGTATTAGGGTTATTAAGAATTCATTGGTTCTATAGTTTGTTGGCGAAATGTTTGAATGCACAAAAAATTTGGTTAACTGTTGATATTATTCTCATGAGTTCAGTTGTCATATCAACATTCATGCAAATGAGTACAGACATGTTGTACTTGCGTTTCTGTGTTACCTTGTTGGCCCGAAACATTAATCAGACTATTCATTAATGCGCATAGGGTTTTGTACTCTGTGTGTTTTGGCACTTATCGTGAGAAATGGCTTGGAGTCTTATGAACCTTCTGGGTTTCATTTTCCTTAATTCTCCTGTCTGAGTTATGATAGCCCCCAGACTCTACGATTTTCATGCTATTACATCCCGTTTAGACCTATCCCTTCTACTCATCTATTGGGAACCTAAACCTAGCCTTGGTGATTTCTATTGTATCCTTATCACAGTGGTCATGCAAATCATCATTCGTATCAAGTCGAACGGATACCAAGCTTTGCTATCCCATGACACTATTGACGACCTAAAGGCTCATGGGTGGGATTTATTCCTCAAGAAGTTTGATGGCTATAATCTCTAGGTTGCAAAAGCATTTTCATAGACTTTTGACGACATCAAATTCAAGATTGGGGATATACAGTTGGAATTAACAGAGGATTTTGAGAGCAAGGCGATAGGACTCCCATCTAAAGGTGAGAGGTGGTTCAAGAAAACTAAGATAGAATACCTACCATGGAGTTTATTCATGGCTTCCTGTAAAACCACTTGTTTTATAAAAGGTATTCCTATCGCTCTGTTAAAACCTAGATGGCATAGTCTCCTTTTAATTATGAAGCAGTTTGTTACGTGTGAAGGCCGATATGGGTTGGTTTTTCTGTACCACATCCGTTTTCTTATGAATTTCATAGGGTTTGAGTTGGATATGCCTTTTTACTTGTTAATGAGTCTTTACAAAATGTCCAAGCGTTATAAGCGACAGGGTATCAATTCGAGTTTGTTTCACCACGAGCTCGTTAAACTCTTGTTGGTTTATCACCTATAGAAGATAGGTGACAATTGGGAAACCTTTATGATAAAAAATGGCTTCACCTAGGCTGACGCTACATCCAACCCTCTTTTAACTACAAACCCTAACTCAGACAAACCAGTAGTTGAAAGCCAGTTCGTTAATTCAATTGATGGCCCAGAATTTATTGGACCAGTTTCTGTTGTTAATGAAACCCTTGTGGATAAAGATTTATCATGTAGGTTTTCACCTGGAAGATCTCTCGAACAAGTGATTGTCGAATTAAAAGAAAAGGATCCTCCTATGCCTATGAACGATTCTAGTTTAAACATTGATGATAATCCTATTATCAAGAATGTCCGTAAAGGAAAGAAACCATAGAGCATAGATTTAAGTTTCAAGAATAAGAATGTTGGATGTTTGATTTCTAGAAAACTAAGAAATCGAAAGGTTAATCATCTGAGCTCGATCGATTCAATCGAGATCGATGTTCAGTGCTCAGATCGTGAGATAGAGGATTTCTTGGCTCATGAAGACCCAAAAAATCAGTGTTCTAGGAGAGAGGTTATTACCCATGTTAAACAATATGATTTCATGACCAATTTGCCTCCATGTCTTAAGGGTACAGAAGGATTTTCCGGTATCAGGCATGATTTGGAACAAACCATAGGTAAAAATGAAGAACCCCTTGTTGATTGTGTTCCACGTCGATCTTCCATTTCCTGAGTACATTGTGATAGCTGCCTCGACTGGATAGAGCACTACTATACAGATGTTCCACTCTTACAGGAACGAATTAAAAGCTTGGCTACTCAAAATGCTCTATTGAAACAAGAGAACCTTGACCTGAAGACACACACACAGAGGGAGAATAAACAATTCAAGAGGGCTGGAAATATAATAATTAAGAACACAACCAGTTTCAAAGCAATTATAAATTCTATACTATTAGATCCCTCTTTGGCTAATTTTTAATGGTAAAATGATTTTATTTTATTTCATTCAATTCTGTTATTAAAGTCAAAATAGGTAGATTTAAATTTTGATTTCATTTAATAAAAATAAGACTAGCTACATACTCTATAATTCTGTAGCCAGTCTCTTTTGAATAATAATTAGTAATTAGAGATTGTTTTTCTAATACATCAAAAACGTTTTTCTATTCACAAGAAATGGAAGAGTATGTTGTTGATTGCATGGAACAAACACTTTGAATTAAACGCTCAAATTTTCAGTAGTTTCCCTTTTTTTTATTTTTTATAAAACTTTGGTTTATTTTTTAACAAACCAACTCATGTATGAGTGGTTTCCAGTCCACTATTTTTGTAATACTATTTGATTTTGGGGGATTCAACTCTATCTTGTCTGATATGAGCATTTGGATCCTAAACTAGTTTAATATTGTTCACTCTTGCTAGTAAATACATCTTTGATTTGGACGCATTATGGAAATGTAACTTTCAACACTATATGGAAAAGCTTTTCACTCTTTGGCTTTAGACCAGTGTGGAGATTTCCCATTATGTTTTTCCTTTTATATTATGGAATGTTAATATGTTATAAAACTTTAGTCTTATCAACTTATGATATTTCATTTTATTCAGCACTTTAAATTATGTCTATAATTTGTTGTTCATGTATTACATCTGTGATCATTATTTCATTTAAATAACATTGATTTATGCTTGATCTTAAGTGATGTATTACATGAATACTTTATATTAAATTTCTCTTACTATAAGTGTTCGTCATTACAAGATCACATGAGCTATACGTTTATTACTATGTTCTTATATCTTTGCTCCGAAAAATATCTTTGAGTTTACTCTGGGAATGTTAGCACAAGCCTGTTACAGGTTTTTCTCACAAGAAAGATAACAAGGAGTTTGATTTGCGCAGAGACATTATCTCAGTAGTTGATTAATCTCAGGTTAGTTTTACTGGTATTCTATTTCTATTATTAGCTTATTTATTAATGAAATAGGAAAAATTTTAATTGGCTTTGACTGTTATTCTGTTCTTGTTTCAAATTATGTCTTATTAGTATGTGCGAGTTCTTAGATTTTAAATTATTAAACAGAAAATATAAAATGTATTTTCTTTCTTTATCTACTACATAAATAATTGCAAAAAACATTGATTTCACAAGACATCCACCAAAAACTTGCAAACTGTAAATACCCTGTTCATAATCACATGCTCGTGTTTCTATTTTAACACTTGTAAATAATTAAATTCACGTGCATAGTATCGCAGTTTCTTGTAGATTAGTTTTATTTCTTTTTATCATTTTAGGATTTTAGTCGGCCAATGGAGACGTTCAACCCATCAGGTCATCTCACTCCAAACATCTTGGGTTATTTAGACAACCCCAGTCCAGATTTGACCTTCCAGTTGAAGGCATGTCACTTACGCCCGTCAAAAAATGGTGCTAGAAGGAGGGCCTGAATTAAATTGATGGCACGTGGAGGTTGCAAGACTCCTCCCTCACTCACCTTCTCTCCTATCGTAATGCATAGTCACTCAAACAATAACGTTACACTTGAAACAATAACTACCTCAAATGATAACCCTGATATTCCCATTGAACCAATGACACCAATTACTTAAGGGGCTGACATCCAATAAATTGTTCATCAGTCACTCATAAGAATGCATAGTGCCTTAGCCTGTATCAGACAACCTGGTAGGCCACTTAATCAACCCCTTGATTTCTCAGATATCCGAGAACAACTTCAAGGCATTGGTTTGCTCCAAAACCCTTTAGGTAGAAATACCACCAATCCTACTGTAACAGTCATTCCTGGAGCAGGAGGACCCAACATTCCACCATCTCCACCTAATTCTTCTCCATCGTCTTCAAGAGGAGACTCTTCAGACAAAGGCAGCTCTTCATCAGAACCATATCAACCTTCGACACCATCAACTCCCATGGTGAACCAAAATAATCCTACCATACCTTGGCTTGATCAAGATGTCGTATATGTACCTAGGCCCCAACACCCATTACCAAAACATTTGGAGAAATGGATGCCCAAATTTGATCCAAATTCAACGCAATCCATTGAGGATCACATCAAAAAAATTATGTTGGCCATTAGACTCCGAAGTGTTGAACACGAGGATGTAGTAGGCAAATTATTTCCTTATACATTTGAGGAAAATTCCTCCACATGGTATTTTGCTCAGTATCCCCAAAACATTGTCTCTTGGTATAAGTTTGAAACTTTTTTCTTGGAAAAATTCAGAGACGATAAATATCCGGATGTCCTGGTTATGGAACTCTCCATCTTAAAAATGAATCCTAAGGAAAAAGTGAAAGAATTTAACCAAATATTTTTGACGTTAAAGAACAAAATCCCTACAGATTTGATGCCTGCAGAAAGTCTAATTGTTGCATATTATGCTAAAGCATTGCAAAATAAAATAGCCATATGGATCAAAAGTTCTAAAAAGAACATGTTGTTAGAAGCCTTCGAGGAGGCAAACCAAATTGAAAAGGATATATTAATCTTAAAAGACAATCTTAGTAGTGAAGCTGAAAAAACCTCTTCTTCTAAGAAGAAAATAGAAATTATCACTACGCCACCTCAACTTAAGAATCAACAAGAAAATTTAGACTTAGAAAGATTGCATAAATCTTTCCCAAAATTGTCCAATCAGGTCGTTGAATTGAAGAGATTAGCCGAAGAGGCAGCTACAAGCAAAGGAAGTTTTAAACCTCCTTTCAGAAAACCTTTTCCTCCTAACCGGCCAAACCCGACCACAAAAGGTCTAAATTTCGAAAGTTTACAGTATGCTTTGCAAATCATCTTAGAAGAACATGATAATTCTGCTTCTATTCCTCCAGAAAATCCTGACGATATAGTTGAAGAGGAGGTACCAGAAGAAGAGGATTCATCTCCTCGTGTTTTTGGTCACTTATCGGATAGTATTTTCCAAGAAAACTTCGAAACTTTTCACCCCTACAACACAAGAAGAAAAACCCAAAACAAACCCCCTGCTGAAGAAAGTAAAAATGTGTTTCGAAAACAATCAAAACAAGCTGAAATTAAACAAATATTAGCAAACCTTGTTTTAGAATACGATTTAATTGAAGATCTAAAAAAATTGAGGGCTAATATTTCAGTTTTTGAGCTCATAAATTTCCCCTTATTTTGCAGAAAATGCTTCAAAGTATCGTTGAAAATAGTAAAAAGAGTGATCCTAGCAGCAAAAAATCAGTAGAAGTTGATTTAAATATAGCCAAAAATGTATCAACTAAAACGACATCTGAACCTTTAGATAAAAGAGACTTAGCAGAAAAAACTGTAGCAAATGTAGATAAAATTGTTTTAGGTACATTGGCTAAAAATCAACAGAATTCTGTTGTTAATACTCGAAAAAATGTCCTGCCTTTTTTGTTAACCTTTGAAATTTTTAATAGGAACGTACATAATTGCATGGTCGATTCTAGTGCATCATAAAACATGATGACTCTATCTGTTTGCCAAAAAATTAATGTAGAAGTTAAACCTTTTGATCTCAAAATCATTCAGCTAGATCGAACAAATGATAAAGTAATTGGTGAACTTAAGAATGTGTTGATTATATTATCATCCAATCCGAAAGTTCATTAGATAATTGATATTATCGTTGTTAATATTCCTGAATTTTATGGATTTTTCTTAAGCAAGGATTGGTCAGAGCAGTTCCATGGTTACTTTGCCACAGATTGGTCCCACTTGTGGCTGCTTGAAAATGGACAGCCCAAAAAAATTAGGATAAACAAATAACGTTATCTTAAGCATACTGTAATGGATATGAATGACACAAATGAACCTTTCATTATATCTGCTAATTCATTTGAAACACAGGGAATCAATACCTTCTTTGGTAATTTCATGACTGAAATCTCTCCCATCACTGATCCTGCGAAGAAATCTGAAGTTGTAAACTATACTCAGACATCTGCTCTGCCAAGTATGTAGAGTACTTCTGAAGATGCTTAGAAATGGTCCTTATACTTTGACGGATCCAAATCCAAATAAGGAGAAGGTGTTGGTTGTGTACTCATCGATCCTATAGGTAATAAGACTTTTATTTCTTGTTGGTTAGAGTTTGAATGTACCAATAACACGACTGAATACGAAGCACTTCTACAAGGACTCAAGAAAGATTTGGATATGGATATGAAAAATTTGACAGTATTTGGTGATTTGGAAATCGTGGTTAAGAAGGTAAGAAACTCCATACGTTCCTTATCACCACAGCTGAAAAGATACCAGATAGAGGTATGGAGTTTAATGTACAAATTTTTAGCATTCAACATAAATTCCATTCCTAAGTTGAGTAATTTAGAAACTGATTTATTGGCCAATGTTGCTTCTAAACTATTTCCCACTGAAGGTCTTTCCCCTAATGCATTTTCACTTGAATTGTTTTTCAGACTGTCGATCTCAAATAACATTACAAATTGGAGAGTATTAAACGACAACCAACAAATTATCAACTTCCTGGATATGGAAGATACCTTCCAAGGTGCAGTCATTAATGAAGGTGCTCATGATGAGAACCTCCGAAATTTCACGAGAATATCTGATCCTCGATCTCTTGAATCGACATCCAAGCTCGTAAACTCTATCCACAGATCTATCGTATGACTAGAGAAATTTTATGACTTGCATGATAAATTTAGAGGGACAGTAAATTGCAAAACTAACAGTTTTTCTTTGATTTATGAGACAATTAATTTAGGAACAAAGGATAATCCTCAAAATATTAATATGGGAAAGGGATGTTCCGAGAAAGAAAGATCTACTTTTATAAAGTTATTTAAAGAATTTAAAGACATTTTTTCCTGGACATATGATGACTTGAAAACATTTGATCCTAAGATCATGCAACATGTTATCCCCATGAAACCCTAGACTCATCATTTTCAACAAAAATTGAGGAAGATGCATCCTAAATTAGAACCCACTATTAAAAAATACCTAAACAAAGTACTAACTGTAAAGATAATTTTCCTGTTTAGGCACACGCAATGGGTGTCAAATTTAGTCCCTGTAAGAAAGAAAAGTGGTGAAATTCGACTATGTGTTGATTTTCGAAACCTGAATCGAGCATCTGATAAGGACAACTACCATGTTCCTCCAATGGAACAAATTATACAGCAGGTGTCTAGCTCCGAAAGGATATCTCTGCTAGATGGTTTTTCAAGATACAAGTAGTTCCTCATGTCTCCCTCAGATCAGCTTAAAACCACCTTTCGCACCCCATGGAGCACTTATGCCTATAGGAAAATGCCTTTTGGACTGATAAACGTCAGTGCCACTTTTCAGAGAGAAATGGATATTGCTTTCCATGTCCTTATTAACCAGTTAGTCATGGTCTACCTTGATGATGTCACTGTCTTCTCTAAATACAAGAAAGATCACTTGTCTCACCTCAGGGCTCTCTTGGAACGATGTCGCAAGTTCGACATATCTCTCAACCCTAAGAAATATGTATTTGTAGTGGAGCAAGGTAAACTACTTGGGTTTATAGTGTCTAAGGATGGAATGATTATTGACCCTGAAAGAACCCAAGCTATCGCTAAACTCCCCCCTCCTTCTTCCAAAAATGCCATGTAGTTTTTTTAGGGCAAGATTAATTTCGTGAGAAGGTTTGTCCCAAGTTTCTAGGAAATAGTAAGACCATTACAAAATTTAATTAAAAAATATTTTTTGTAGAATTTGGGACCACAAGAAAGTTAGGCTTTCGACTCAATTATAAAATCAATAAAAGAGGCCCCTTCCTTGATGAGCCCTGATTTTTCTCAGGATTTCACTCTTTATACCTTTGTTTCTGACCGATCTTATGCTATTGTGTTAACATAGAAAAATGCTCAAATAAATGAGATACCCATTTTCTTCATGAGATCAGCTTTTAAAGGAGCATAGATTAATACCCAACAGTATTTCAACATGCATATGTTGTTTTTAAAGAAGGAAAACACTTCCGGTCATACCTGTTGAAATCCATAACCAAGGTTATTGTTCCTTACCCAATTGTAAGAAACTTGTTTGTACAAAAAGAACTGGGTGAGAAAAGGGAAAATTGGATGACGTCATTACAGAAATATGGCCTTGAAGTAAACCTTGCACAGATTGCTAGAGGTCAAGGCCTGTGTAATCTAGTGTCTGATTCGGTTGAAGAACAAGAAAGTCAAATAAACACCTCAACTGTGAATCAGCCTGACGAAAAACAGACCAGTTGTGCACAAGTTACTGCCAATTCTTGGTATGAGAATATTAAATTTTATTTGACACATGGATCTGCTCCCCATAATCTTGATCCTAAAAACAAAAGAGCACTTAGGCTTAAATCTGCATCTTTCTAGTTAATAAATGATTTATTATTTCGAAATAATTTTGATGGTTTTCTTATGCATTATTTAGAAAAGGAAGAATTAGAAAAAGTGTTATCTAAACTTTGTGCAAGTGAATCTAGTGGTCATTTCAGTGGAGATAACACCGCTCACAAAGTGTTAAGATCTGGATACTATTGGCCTACCTTGTTTAGATATGCCCATGCACTGTGTCATAAATGCATAATCTACCAAAAGGCTACAGGACGGGTAGAAAAGACAACATTCCCTTTGCATCCTGTTACTGTAGATTCTCCTTTTCAACAATGGGGTCTTGACATCATAGGACCAATTAATCCCTCTTCTTCGCAGCAATACACGTATATCCTTACAACAATGGATTATTTTAATATATGGTCTGAAGCTGAACCTTTAAAAGTGGTGAACACAAATCAGGTAGTATCCTTCCTAAACTTTCATATCATCACTCATTTTGGCATTCCCGAATATCTGGCTTTTGATAACACCTTACTTTTCATCCCTTGATATGAACGTTTTTCCTCTGGAAAAAGGGATTAAACTAAAGTATTATGCAAGATACTACCCTCAAGGAAATGGCTGATCAAAATCTGGACCAGGGGGCAAAATTTTGCTCAATTTTCAAAGTGCTCGGATTACGACAAAAACAGTGCCATTGCGTCCATCTCATCTTCCTGATTCTGGCGGTATATTTACTTTCGCAAACGGAGTCCGTATGAAGGAGATATCGCGATCTGTCCGCCAGGTCAAACAGGTAAAAATTTGGGATGCTGACTATACCTGTCTGTACAGTCCGTACGACCACGTGAAGGGCTGTACCATCATGCTGACGTGGCAGAGGGAAGACATGGTGCATTTGTATTGGACGGTTGTCAGCGAATTGGAGGTTGACACGTGTCATTGATGGCCAATAATGTGTGGACACGTGGCCCAACCATTTGGCGCCATGTGTCACTGTTTCACTAGTTTATATGGTTATGTGTAAAAGTTGTATGGAGAGTCTGTCGGGTTCAACCCTGGGACCTCTCCACAAGTCAACGACTTCATCCGACCACCCGACCATTGGGCCACATAATGTTCCTTATTAACTATGTGTATTTGCATTTATTTAAGTTTGTATAAATGTATTTTGGGCCGGGGGTCGGGCCGAGGCATAGCCCCGATCTGTGGTCATCGTTTATGCCATATGTTAAAAAAATATGCACGGGAGTTGGCCCGACCACCGTGGACATTTGTATTTACATATGACCTATTGTATAATGCGTGCGGTTCAAACGGTTGGCGCGCGGTTCAAACGGTTGGCGGTTTAAACCAACTTAACCACTTCTTTTTACCGTCCTACAGTTTTCACAGTTATTCAAAACCACTCGGTGATGGGTTTAAACGCAAATTTTGGAGTGTGTTCCAGGTTCATGCACACAGAGGTGAGTTTTGTAGAACCAGTTCCAGCAAAGTAGAAGGAGGAGAATGAAGAAGGTCTAACTTTCTCAATTTTTGGCCGATTGAGGTGCCGTAAAAGCCCAGCTAGGGGTTTTTGGATGTGATGGATCCATTGGTGCCATTTTCACAGCCATTTGAAGACTTCTTCTGCAAGGTTTTCACCATTGAAGTTTCAGGAAGCTCCAGGGAGCTTGAAGCCCTCTTTGATGGAGGACATGGTTTGGTGAGCCTATGTCAGTTTTCTGTGATTTAAATATCATGTTTGGCTAATTGTTATACTCTGAACACATTGGGATAGGTGTCAGAGGATTTTGAGGACTTTTACAGGTGTTTTTTTTCCAAAGAGAAGCTCAGGGAAGCTTATGGCCACATGTAGAAGAGGTCATGCCTGGATGAGCCATGATCCGTTTTCAGAGTTCTATTAGTCGTTTTTGGGGTTTTTATGTGTTCTGATCTCAATGGAATAGTTTGTTTCTCCATTGGAGTTGAGAATCATCTTGTAAAATAACTTTTGACTAATTAATCCCATAGAGCCAAGTCCATTATGGAGGCTCAAGGAGATGTAACCCGGAGGGGGGTGAACTCCTTTATCATGTTGTTCTTGTTGTGCATTTGATGGTTTATTTGATGCAATTTGTGTTGATGTGTTTTCATTTCAAACACATATTTAACCATTCAAAAGAACATATCCTCATATATAAGCATTTACAAGAAGATACATGCACATTTAAAGGAAGAAGCATAAACTTAACACATAGTTTATTTTGCATATTTATACACATGAAGCAATGTCCTGTAAAGTTTATTTTAATGAAGTAGGGGTTCTTGAATAGCATAACAAGTCAGCCTTCTATTTTCAGATCAGGTGGTATCAGAGCATAAGTTTGTTTCGCTCATGTGTTTGCCATTGATAGCTTGAGAGTTAGCTATTGGTTTTGTGCAAGTTTTGTGTTGGAGTTTGCAAAGATGGCAGAAGCTTCAAGTATTGATAGTTCTCATACATTTTCATTATCTAAAGAAGAGTTGGTAACTATAAAAGATTTGATGAAATGGATGTATGATAATAAAATTGTTCTTGAAGAACAGTTGATGGCCATGAAGCAGGAGAAAGATCAGCTTTTGCAAAGGTTGCATGAGATGGAGAATCAACTCCATGAGGCAAAAGAAACCCTTACCAAGTACATGCATGAACATAAGGTATGAAGTGTTAGTTTATCTTCTAATTCCTCTAAAGATGAATGTTTTGGTGGTTTTGAGAGTCACACAAGAGGAATAGGGTCCAAGTTGTTGTTAAAAATGGGATATGAAGGTAAAGGTTTGGGTAAGCATGCACAAGGCATTGTTGAGCCTATTGTTGTTGAAGAGAGACCTAAGTTTTGTGGTCTTGGATATGAACGACAAGATGGAGAAAATTCCAAAGTCGAGGAGACAAAGGGAAAAGTTCGAAGCATAAGTTTTGTTTCAATTTCACCTCCTCGGGAAGGCTTTAAAGGTGAAAGTTCGAGAACTTTTGTTGAAAGTTCGATCCCTTCAGCATGCAAGGCTTGTGTTCAGGATGAATGCAAATGTGAGAGTTGAGATAATGATGAGGACAAGAACATTGTTGATGGTTTTCAAAGGAGAGCTTGTAACTCTTCAGATTCACCTCCTCATAGAGGCGATAAAGGTGAATGTTCAAGGTATAATTCCACTTATCATTCAGTTGCATTTAATTATGTTAAGCATGATAGATTTGGAAGAAAGAATCCTTGTACATATTGTGGTTTGTTTAACCATCATGTTTCAAAGTGCTAGAAAAGATTAACCTCTTTCAAGAAACTTTCTAAGCAAAGACAACGTGAAAGGAGGATGCAAAAGGTTTTCACTCATTGTCAGAAGCGGGGTCATCTTGTTGACCAATGTTGGACGTTGTATCCAACTATTCGTCCAAAGCCTCAGAAGCAGTTGGATAAGAAGATTGGCAAGAATGGAAGTGGAGATTCCATCATTGATGTGAGTCAAGATGATTCACAAGAGGACGATGTTCTGCAGAAAAAGTAATCGTTCAGTTGGTTTGGTAAGAAATGGTTGGATTTCTTAAGCAAGTAACACTTGCATTTTTCTGATTGTAAATGCACTTTTCCACGTTATGTGTGCATTTATGGGAAGGTCGATATGATGTTTCAATGAGTCTCGACTGGTGTTGATGATTTTCTGATGACTATGTTGTGTCAATCATGTTGTTCGACTTGTGTTTAGTCGATGGTATTTTTTGACTTGAAAGTTGATTTTGAAAACGACATGTACTTTGATAGTATGAGATGCGACAGTTTGTTTGAAGAACAAAAGATTTTTGTTGGCATCATTTTTCAATCTTGTATGATTTGTTTTTCAAGATTGATGGTTTTCCTGGCTTGTGACAAGATGTCACAGGAAGTTTTGCAGCCATTGGAGAGCTGATTTTGTTGATGCCAAAGAGTTCAAAAAAGGGACTTGATTCTAAGTGGGAAGGTTGGTAGTCTTACAAGCACAGAGAGAGAAGTGGGTCAGCAGCAGCCAGAGAGCAGTGGTTGAAGGACATAGCCAGTTGCAGTGCATGGCATGTCAGAGTTTTCAAGTGATTGTCGAGAAGATTTTGATATAACTTGAAAGCAGATAGATAAGCTTTTGTGGGTCCAAAAGCCTTTCAGTGGGAAGGTGTGATCAAAATCTGGACCAGGGGGCAAAATTTTGCTCAATTTTCAAAGTGCTCAGATTACAACGAAAACACTGTCATTGCATCTGTCTCGTCTTCCTGATTTTGGTGGTATATTTACTTTCGCAAACGAAGTTCGTATAAAGGAGATATCGTGATCTGTCCGCCAGGTCAAACAGGTAAAAATTTGGGATGTTGACTGTACCTGTCCGTACAGTCAGTACGGCCACGTGGAGGGTCGTACCATCATGCTGATGTGGCAGAGGAAAGACGTGGTGCATTTGTATTGGATGGTTGTCAGTGAATTGGAGGTTGACACATGTCATTGATGGCCAATAATGTGTGGACACGTGGCCCAACCATTTGGCACCATGTGTCACTGTTTCACTGGTTTATATGGTTATGTGTAAAAGTTGTATGGAGAGTCCGCGGGGTTCAACCCCGGGACCTTTCCACAAGTCAACGGCTTCGTCCGACCGCCCGTCCATTGGGCCACATAATGTTCCTTATTAACTATGTGTATTTTCATTTATTTAAGTTTGTATAAATGTATTTTGGGCGGGGGGTCGGGCCGGGGCATAGCCCCAATCCGTGGTCATCGTTTATGCCATATGTTAAAAAAATATGCACGGGAGTTGGCCTGACCACCGCGGACATTTGTATTTACATATGACCTATTGTAAAATGTGTGTGGTTCAAACAGTTGGCGCATGGTTCAAACTGTTGGTGGTTTAAACCAACTTAACCACTTCTTTTTACCCAAGAGCGAGGTCGTATGACCTAGGTGACCGAGTGCTTGATGGTTGGGGGCTGGAGGCGCCCTAACCATCCTACAGTTTGCACGGTTATTCGAAACCACTCGATGCTGGGTTTAAACGTGCGTTTTGGAGTGTGTTCCAGGTTCATGCACACAGAGGTGCGTTTTGTAGAACCAGTTCTAGCAAAGTAGAAGGAGGAGAATGGAGAAGGTATAACTTTTTCAATTTTTGGCCGATGGAGGTGCTTTAAAAGCCCAGCTAGGGGTTTTTGGACGTGTTGGATCCATTGGTGCCATTTTCACAGCCATTTGAAGACTTCTTCTGCAATTTTTTCACCATTGAAATTCCAGGAAGCTCCAGGGAGCTTGAAGCCCTCTTTGATGGAGGACATGGTTTGGTGAGCCTATGTCAGTTTTCTGTGATTTAAATATCATGTTTGGCTAATTGTTATGTTTTGAACACATTGGGATAGGTTTTAGAGGCTTTTGAGGACTTTTACAGGTGTTTTTTTTCCAAAGAGAAGCTCAGGGAAGCTTATGGCCACATGTAGAAGAGGTCATGCCCGGATGAGCCATGATCCATTTTTAGAGTTCTATTAGTCGTTTTTGGGTTTTTTATGTGTTCTGATCTCAATGGCACAGTTTGTTTTTCCATTGGAGTTGAGCAGCATCTTTTACAAGAACTTTTGACTAATTAATCCTAGAGAGCCAAGTCCATTATGGAGGCTCAAGGAGATGTAGCCCGGAGGGGGGTGAACTCCTTTATCATGTTGTTCTTGTTGTGCATTTGATGGTTTATTTTCTACAATTTGTGTTGATGTGTTTTCATTTCAAACACATATTTAACCATTCAAAATAACATATCCTCATATATAAGCATTTACAAGAAGATACATGCACATTTAAAGGAAGAAGCATAAACTTAACACATAGTTTATTTTGCATATTTATACACATGAAGCAAGGTCCTGTAAATTTTATTTTAATGAAGTAGGGGTGCTTGCATAGCATAACAAGTCAGCCTTCTATTTTCAGATCAATGGCTTAGCAGAATCAACAAACAAAAATTTGATCACCATTATTAAAAGGACAGTTTCAGAAAATCACAAAAACTGGCACAATGCACTGTATAATGCACTCTAGGCTGATAGGGTAACACCAAAATATTTTGTTGGTAATTCCCCTTTATTCCTAGTTTATGGAAGAGAAGCCATTCTTCCCCCACATGTTTTTCTCCCTTCTCTGCAATTGTCGCATAAATTTCAAGAAGAGGAGTGCCCTCCCCTCGAAAATCAAATTAATGCCTTGTTAAAGCTGGAGGAGGTAAGAAACCAAGCAAAGAAGAAACTCGATCAACACCAACAAATTGTAAAATGTTGGTTTGATTCAAATTCTTCTTTAGATAGGAATTTTGATGTAGGATATATGGTTCTCAAGTGGGATAAAGCTCACGAGAGGAAGGGGGAACATACCAAGTTCCAAAACCTGTGGCTAGGACCATTTGTAATTTCTGAAAAATTGGGCCCCAACTCTTTTTGTCTGCATAATTTGGAGGGACAAACAAACACTTTCCTAGTGAATGTCCAGGCTCTCAAGAGGTATTTCACCTGATGTTTTTTGTTTCACTCTTTTGTAAATATTATTTTTAAATTTTCTTTTCTGTTTTTTATTTTGGTTATTTTTATTTTGCTTGGTTTCGATTTGATTTCTGAATAATTATGTCTAAGTCACCATCTCATTTGTGGAAGGGAATCAAAATTTTCATTCATTAGCAGCAGTTGATAACTTCCAAAGCACCTGAGCAGTAAGTGCTAAAACTCAGATCAACAGAAATGAGCTTCTGTTCAAATCAATGTTTCTGGTTTCTCATCCAAATTACAAGTAGACGTTATTTTCATTAATAAACTTCTAACGTTGTCCTTGTTTTGAGAAAAACAACTCAACTGTACCTTCCCGTCCTTGAGATGATTTCCTAACCGAAATCTAAATGTCCAAGTCATGATGAGGGTCATCAAAACAAAAGAGTAATTGGTGAAAGATCAAATTTTTTCATTCCAAACTACGAAATTTTTAGTATCACCCCGCCCTCTTGTATATCATTAGGTTCTGCAAACTATAAACAAATTCTAGAGGGCTGAAAGCACAGTAATGTGTGGGAAGTGTATGTAAACCCACCAGGACACTGAACAAGTTTGTTGGCAGTGGGTAAATGCATGCATGATACCAAGGCAACTTTGTCGGGGTACGAAACAGACCTACTAGCAACGAAGCAATGTCGAGTTTAAGAAGATCCTCAAGTATGTTTTCAATTTGATCAAAATGCAAAGATGTATCATATCATGGTTGAATGACTCTTGGATATGATAGAGGTACTAGAGTGGGCCAAATGACATCCCTGCTGAGGCTATGGACACCTGCTGGCAGCAGTGGCTCTATCAACAGTATCAAAGTCAACTGCATAAACAATCGCTACACTCGTAATCTAAGTTAGATATCAGATGACATTTTTTTTAGAAAAAAATACATTTGTTACTAAATTGCGTTATTTTCTGAGTTATTAACAATTTTCTTGACCAACTGTTAGCTATTTCTAAAATTCATTTCATCTGATTCACCCTGGCATGAATATTTTGGTGATGCAGAGATAACTACTTCACCCAGTACGTCACCATTGTTGGCAGCCACAGATGATTTTCGATACTTACCACAATCAAAAGAGACTATACCTTTCTGTAGCAACCATCACCTTCTATTTGTAAATATTTCAAGGCAATGATTGGGTTAATTTTACCTTATTGAGTTTTTCGTTTGCATTTTCGTTTGTTTTAGTTTTAATTCATGATTGTAAGCATGAATTTAAACATAAAAACTTGGATTGTTTTCATAATATTTTACCTTAGAAATATTGTTTTAAAAGTCACCCATATATGATTAAAATTCAAATCTTATGAAATGGTTGGTTAATTCACTATTGAAATCTGTGTGTATTAGGGTTATTAAGAATTCATTGGTTCTATAGTTCATTGGCGAAATGTTTAAATGCACAGGAACTTTGGTTAACTATTGATATTATTCTCATGAGTTCAGTTGTCATATCATCATTCATGCAAATGAGTACAAGCATGTTGTACTTGCATTTTTTCCTTACCTTGCTGGCACAAAATATTAAAGAGACTATTCATTAATGTGCATAGGATTTTGTAGTCTATGAGTTTTGTCACTTATCGTGAGAAATGGCTTGGAGTCTTACGAACCTTCTGGTTTTCATTTTCCCTAATTCTCCTATCCGAGTTATGATAGCCCCCAGACTCTGTGATTTTCGTGCTATTACATCCTATTTAGACCTGTCTCTACTACTCATTCATTGGGAACCTAAACCTATTCCTGGTGATTTCTGTTGTATCCTTAACATAGTGGTCATGGCACCCATCATTCGTATCGAGCCAAACAGATGCCAAGATTTTCTATCCCATGACGACATTATTGATGACCTAAAGGCTCATGGATGGGATGTATTCCTCAAGAAGTTCGACGGTTATAATATCTAGGTTGCAAAATATTTTTCACAGACTTTTGATGGCTTCGAAGCCAAGATTGGGGATATATAGTTGGAATTAATAGAGGATTTCGTGAGCAAGACGACATGACTCCCATCTAAAGGTGAGAGGTGGTTCAAGAACGCTAATCTAGAAGACATCCCATGGAGTTTATTCATGGCTTTCTGTAAAACCACTTGTTGTATAAAAGGTATTCCTATCGCTCTGTTAAAACCTAGATGGCTTAGTCTCCTTTTAATTCTGAAGTAGTTTGTTACGTGTGAAGGCTGATATGGCTTGGTTTTTCTGTACCACATCCGTTTGCTTATTAATTTCATAGGGTTTGAGTTGGATATGCCTTTTTAACTGTTGATGAGTCTTTAGAAAATGTCCAAGAGTTACAAGCATATCAATTTGAGTTTGTTTCACCACAGGCTCGTTAAACTCTTGTTGGTTTATCACCTTTCTAAGATAGGTGACAATTGGGAAACATTTATGATAAGAAATGGCTTCACCCAGGCCGATGCTACAACCAACCCTCTTTTAACTGCAAACCCTAACTCGGACAGACCAGTAGCTGAAAGCCAGTTTGCTAATTCAATTGATGGCCCATAATTTATTGGACCAGTTTCTCTTGTTAATGAAACCCTTGTGGATAAAGATTTACCATGTAGGTTTTCACCTGGAACATCTCTAGAACAAGTGATTGCCGAATTAAAAGAAAATGATTCTCCTGTTCCTATGAACTATTCTAGTTTAAACATTGATGATAATCCTATTATCAAGAATGTCCATAAAGGAAAGAAACCACAGATCATAGATTTAAGTTTCAAGAATAAGAATGTTGGACATTTGATTTCTAGAGAACTAAGAAATTGAAAGGGTAATCATATGAGATCGATTGATCTAATCAATATCGATGATCAATGCTCAGATCGTGAGATAGAGGATTTTTTGGCTCCTGAAGACCCAAAAAATCAGTTTTCCAGGGGAGAAGTTATTACCCATGTTAAACTATATGATTTCCTGACCAATTTTCCCCCATGTCTTAAGGGTACAAAAGGATTTTCCTGTATCAAGCATGATATGGAACAAGCCACAGGTAAAAATGAAGCACCCCTTGTCGATTGTGTTCCATGTCGTTCTGCCATTTCCCCGGTACACTGTGATAGCTACCTCGATTGGATAGAGCGCTACTATACAAATATTTCTCTCTTACAGGCCCGAATTAAAATCTTGGCTGCTCAGAACGCTCTATTGAAACAAGAGAACCTTGACCTGAAGACACACACACAGAGGGAGAATAAATGATTCAAGAGGGATGGAAATATAATCATTAAGAACACAACCAATTTCAAAGAAATTATAAATTCCAAATTGTCAGATCCATCTTTGGCTAATTTTTAATGGTAAAAGGATTTTGTTTTGATTTCATTCAATTCTGTTATTAAAATCTAAATAGGTAGATTTAAATTTTGATTTCATTTACTAAAAATAAGAGTAGCTACTGAATCTAAGATTCTGTAGCCAGACTCTTTTGAATAATAATTAGTAATTAGTGATTGTTTTTCTAATACATCAAAATAGTTTTTCTATTCACAGGAAATGGAAGATTATGCTACTGATTTCAAGGAACAAACACTTTGAATTAAAGCTCAAATGTTCAGTAGTTTCTCCCTTTTTATGTTTTATAAAACTTTGGTTTATTTTTTAACAAACCAACTCATGTATGAGTGCTTTCTAGTCCACTATTTTTGTAATATTATTTGATTTTGGGGGATTCAACTCTATCTTGTATGATATGAGCATTTGGATCCTAAACTAGTTTAAATATTGTTCACTCTTGCTAGTAAAGACATATTTGATTTGGACGCATTATGGACATGTAACTTTCAAGACTATATGGACAAGCTTTTCACTCTTTGGCTTTAGACCAGAGTGGATCTTTCCMATTACGTTTTTCCTTTTATATTATGGAATGTTAATATGTTATACAACTTTAGTATTATCAACATATGATATTATTTGATTTTGGGGGATTCAACTCTATCTTGTATGATATGAGCATTTGGATCCTAATCTAGTTTAAATATTGTTCACTCTTGCTAGTAAAGACATATTTGATATGGACGCATTATGGACATGTAACTTTCAAGACTATATGGACAAGTTTTTCACTCTTTGGCTTTAGACCAGAGTGGATCTTTCCCATTACGTTTTTCCTTTTATATTATGGAATGTTAATATGTTATACAACTTTAGTATTATCAACATATGATATTTCCTTTTATTCAACACTTTAAATTTTGTTTGTAATTTGTTGTTCATATATTACATCTGTGATCATTATTTCATTTAAATATCATTGATTTATGCTTGATGTTAAGTGATGTATTACATGAATACTTTATTTTAAATTTCTCTTACTATAAGTGTCCGTCATTACAAGATCACATGAGCTATATGTTTATTACTCTATTCTTATATCTTTTCTCCGAAAAATATCTTTGAGTTTACTCTGGGAATGTTAACACAAGCCTGTTACAGGTTTTTCTCACAGGCAAGATAGCAAGGAGCTTGAATTGCACAGAGAAATAAACTCAATAGTTGATTAATCTCAAGTTATTTTTACTTGTATTTTATTTCTGTTATTAGTTTATTTATTAATGAAATAGGAACAGTTTAAATTGGCTTTGACTATTATTTTGTTCTTGTTTCAAATTATGTCTTATTAGTATGTGTGAGTTCTTAGATTTTAAATTATTAAACAAAAAATATAAAATGTATGTTCTTTCTTTATCTTCTACATAAACAATTGCAAAAAACATTGATTTCGCAAGATATCCACCAAAAACTTGCATGTACATAGTATCGTAGTTTCTTTTAGATTAGTTTTCTTTCTTTTTATCATTTTAGGATTTTAGTCTACCAACAGAGCCGCTAAACCTGTCAGGTCATCTCACTCCAAATGGCTTGGGTTATTTAGACAACCTCGGTCCGGATTTGACCTTCCAGTTGACGGTGTGTCACTTACACCCGTCAATAGCTTGTTTATTGTTTCCATTGTTATCTAACAATTTTTCTAATGATTTTTCTTTGATGATGAAGTTGGAAGATTTGTAAGAAGTCCAATTGCAACTAATTTTGAATGCAAAATTAGTGGCCCTTGAAAAATTCTAGGTGAAACAAACTTCAAAGGAAACAAAGGAATTTTTAAGTTCCTTAATAGTTGGCTTAGACATTCCCATTGTAGAAGGCCAAAATCCATACATCATTCCTACATTAAGGAAGCAATGAGAATTTATCAGCAGGATGTCTTCCTTGAAGATGGTTCAAGATGCTATATGACCTTGCAGCATAGGACATAGATATTTTGGCTTTGATGGAGGATCAACACATGGATCTTCAGGATGGATTTCTATGTATCCTTTTAGCGAACAATAGTGGGAATAATGGTTAAGAACGTGTGTTTCCTCGTAAGAGGTCACAAGTTTAAATCTAGAAGGGGGTAGAGAATGTACACTTTCGCAGACTTTAGAAGTCAAATCGTTGCACAAAAGGGGTCCCTTGTCCCACAAACAAGGGGATCCCATACACCAATTTGGTGTATCGATATGCTATGACTTTAAAATTAGATTATTGTTATTATTTAGTTTAGTGAAGGCATTAGAACAAATGTTCCCTAACTTGAATCCCATAATGGATTTTGGATAGAATATTGACGTAGTTGTTGGAAGTGGCCTTGGTATCCACCTATCATATTTATTTCACCAATAAAATCCACAAGTAGCTTTTTTCCTAGGAGTAGGTAGTGTAGCCTAGGGCACTAGTAAAAGTTCCAAGTTTAGTGAAGAGTTGGACATATGAGGAAGATTGTTTGATTAGGAGGTTAAAAGTTTCCAATGGAAATAGTCCATGCTAGACATTCTCTTATTCACATTGACATTGTACAGGAAATATACAATATGAAATGTAGGATGGTGGGCACAGAGGTGCCAGTGCATTGGTTCCTTGAAAAAATTATTAAGATGTAGGAGGTGACTTAATAGATTTGAGGAAGAGGTGGAAGCCTATCCTTTGTTTATTAGTGATGATGGTACCAAAGAAGTGGATGCTTGATTAGGGAAGAATTGTAGTTTATTTCTAAGTGGAAAATTGGAGAAAAAGGAGTCAACCAACCAAATGTGTGCATTTGACTTAGATGGTTCATAATGGAAAGTAGACTAATTTGAAAAGGACTATGTTATCCCACCTTTGTGTATGTGAACTTAGGATGAGGAAGAGTTCTCCTTGGGTAGATTTGAGGATGATTTTGAATTGATTATTGTGATATTATTAGTTGAAGTTGATCAAAGGATTGATGGGAATGCGCCTTTCTCAAGAGGTATTGAAGACTTTCAATTTCCTCATTATATTTAGTGGAATTTGGATATATTATTGTATTCCTTCAAGGTAGTGGATGTGATGGCCATATTCCACCTTCTTATCATTGAAAAAACGCCTTAGTGTGACTTGTGGCCTAGGAGGTGCAAGTAGATATAAGTGCACCAAGAAAAGGTTCCAAGTTTAATGAAGACGTTAGGGGCATTGAGTTACAGTAGGAAACTTGATAGTTTGGAGGTGATGCTAGTTACGTTTTATTTCTCTAGTATGTTGGAAAACTGAGAGGGGGGGTGAATTAGTATGAGCACTTTCGACCACTTTTAACCACATAGTATATTATTTCACTTTATCAACAATGTTCTATAGTTTATCATCAATGTATCATCTATGATTGCATTTAATATATCATGAGAATATAATCATAAGAAAAATCACATCAACAACATAACATCAAATACACAGTAAAATAGTATTTACATGGAAACCCAAATGGGAGAAAACAACATAATGCTTTCTTATATATATATCAAGAATTCATTCATAGGAAGCACCAACTTCCAAATTCTTTGGTTGCAACTGGAAGGAGGCTCCAACCCCCTATTCTTACGGTCCCACCTGAAGGAAGCTACAACTAACTGAATTATTTGGCTCAAACTATAAGGAGGATACAATCCCCTGGGTTCTCTAGATCCAACCAGAAGGTGGCTAGAACCACCTAGTTCTCAGGCTCCAACCTCAAGGAAGCTCCAACTATTTGATTCTCTGACTCCAACCCCATTTCCTTTCCCAATCCTATTTCCCTGAAATATAAATGTAGACCATTTTTCACTACCACAATCACTGCCACTTTTACTGCCACTGTCACTACCACTGTCATTGCCACTGTCTCTACCATTGTCATTGCCACTATCACATCAACTTGTAACCTATCAACCTGTCACAGTATCCAACATGTCACTGTCAACCTATCCAACCTGTCACTACCACCAATACTCAACAAGATCCTCTCACATAGATCATATACCAAGGACACCTCTCAATTAAATGTTTGATATCACCAACACATGCCTCTACCGAGCATGTACCAAGATCACCATCATACCGTCACAGGGTATCTGTCTCAACCATGTACCAAAGCATGTACGAAACCATCAACCTATACCAAACCGTGCATCAACCATGCACCTCAACCTATACCATATTCCTCAACCAACCATGTATACCAACCATGTACATGCACATCAACATCATACCATATACCATACGACGTGCCAACCATACACTTCAAACATGTACATCAACACTTGTACCATACCATGTACCATATACCATATACCATATACCATATAGTGTGTCTCAACCATATACCATATCACTCTCAATCATTCCATGTACCATAAGATAAGACCCATGTATATGCCAATATCACAAAGATGTGCTTCTAACAATGAACCATAACAACCATATACCAAGTACCAAGAGTATGTCTAAATCATGTAACAATATCACTTCAACCATATGCAATCATGTACCATCAAGGGCCTCCAAGACATTTCTTAAACATGTCCCATATCATCCAAGATGCAAGCCTAAAACAAATACATAAAAGACATACTTTTACTCATGAAGACCTGAAGCATACCATCTTAGAATGTTTTGTATGATCAAACCTTGCCGCAACTCAATCATACCTTCTTTTTCAAAATTTTCCTTAGATACATGACCTGTCTTTTAGCAACTTGCTTATGTATGCGACCTATTCTTCTGCATCTTGCATATGTATGTGACCTTTCCTCTTGAAACATGTGTACAACCTCAGAAAATTAGGGTTTCCAATTTTTTGCAACTCCAAAAATTTAGTCCCGTTATACCTTCATTTCCTCACAAAAATATTGCCACTTCAACCTGAAATTCACTAAAAGATTTTCCAAAAGATAGACCATATCACTCATAAGATATATATTCAATGTAAGTGTGTATGTAAATGAGAAACTCTTTGAGGTGTATTTATACTTGTGTTAGGTAACCTCTTTCATTATTTTAGGGGTTTCTTGTTACAACCACTTTACCCTTTCACCAAGACTTGTAACCAACTAGGGTCTTCTTGACCACTCTTCGGGGCTTCCAACTTTACAAGACCATATCTCCGTAACCATGAGGAACCACATGGAGTTCCACATATCAAAGGAAATGACACAATGTGTGTTATCCATCTATGATAGTCTTACTTGCAATTTAATTTTCCTTGATGTACATATTCCTTAATTAACTTTGGGTACCAAAACAACATCGTCGGGGATACCAAAATGTGTCACCGATCTTCATCAACTAACTCACCATCAATATCGATGATACAATTTATAATCAACTATCCAACAATTGCATCCACATAACTGGACCTCTCCAAGGGTTGACATCAATCTCCAATATCACTCTTCAAGGGTTTACATCAATGAAAACCAACTATCAAACCTACTGTCCAACAATATCTCCCTTTGGCATTGATGGCAATGCCAACATTGATGGAAATATTGATGCTCCAATGCCAATTCTACATGTGTGACCATTTCTCCTCATCAAGTTTTCTCACTCTCCCCCTTTGACATCAATGGAAAGGGGTATCTCTCCTTGGGGTTTCTCCCCCTATCTTCATGTATCTATTCTTTATCTTGCTCCTTGACCGAAGGTCAACTCCCCCTGTCAATATGTCTCCTTCCGACACTATACCTTCTCTAACCAATCATAGGAAAAATAATAGATCCCTATGTGGGTATGTCTCCTTGTCTGTATGCTACTAATATTCCTTTTTGGATCTCTGTCTTTGATTATTTTTCTTCCCTTGAATTTTCTGTAAGATGTATATCAATGTAGGGATACATGGATATGTTTCGTTTCCTCTCTTCAAGTGTTGTTTGTTGTCAATTAGTGATTCCTCTTGAATTTCACTAACATATATAAAAATCATTCAAAATTTGATTTCTTCATTTACTTGTCATGGTCACTTGACCATACTGTTCAACAATGTCCTTTTGATAACATAGCTTATGCTAATGTGTTTCTCTTTCTCTATTATGTTATACCTTTCGCTACTTTCCTTTTTTATTCCAATTGATTCCAATTGTAAATCCACTTCTATGCATCTAATTTGACCCATGTTCTCTATACCTGCTCAACATCTTACAAATCCATCTCTGTCCATATGTCACAAATTGTTCATAACCCCGCTACTCAATTTTCCACAATGATGACCCATCTGTCATTGAACTATCATGAAGTATTCACCTAAATATTCTACAACTGATGATCACATGTTCCTCTTTATCAGATTGAATCAAATATGTCTATTTATCTGATCTATCAAACTCTGCATGACTAGAACAACTTGTACTAAAGACATCCCTGTATGAATACATACATGTAGTATAATCATAAAAAAATTCCTTTGTAATTGCCAACTGACACCTATGTGGGAACACTGCTTCTCAACCGATCAATCTATTATTATGTACTTTCGCTATCTGACTTCTCTGAATATGTCTATGTAATCAGGTCTTATGGCTCAAAAGATAGTTCTATGCTCTATAGTAGCTACTGCACTGACTCCACCTGTTCAACATACATATTTACTGGGAGTATCCAAGCCAAATGGCTGAGAAAAATACCTGCTCTAATGCAAAGTAATATTACTATTTGTATGTGGACTCATCATCTTTATGAACTCTGACTTATTCCTTGCTACATGTGGATTGATCTTGCACTACAATTCTTGAAAGTACAATCTCTTGAACATGTTCTTTATTCACACGCTCTTCTTTTATTTCTCGTACTACTACAAATAATGTGATCTCTAGGACCTAGTCTTTATTCACCTATTCTTTTTTTTTTCATTTCTTCTCCAAACCTTCCTATATCTAACATATTTCCTTTTCTCTGTAGATTTGTCTTATTTTCGTACTATTTCCAATCCTTAGAGTATTTGATCTTCCTTTACTTGTTCTTGTTTTCTTTTCCAGACCTTCTTATATATGATATCAATGTTCTATTTCATATAAGTATCCATCATGCTTATACAATCACGAGCTATGTGTCCATAGTTATGGAACTTCTAAAATTCAATGTCATGTGGGGCCACATAAGCTTTTCTTGTTTGAAAATTTATTTCATAAGACTTGCAATATGGAACCTTATGTTCAAATTTAGTACAATAAAAGAAATGACCATAAAATAAATTTACATACCTGGGAGTGAATGATCTTCTTTGTTGTGTAGTCCTTCTGAACTCCTACCTTGGCTGATCATGATCTTCTCTTCTGTGGATCCCTTCATTTTGGTTGAAGATTCTTTCTTGCCTGAATGTGGTAGATCTTGTTGAAGATGTATTTCAATTACACTCATCCTTCTTTGATTATTGCTTACCATGATTTCTTCCTTTGATTAATTATGCATAACTCTTTCTCTTTTCTTCATTCTTCTTTTCTGGCAACCTGGAATGATTCTCTTCATTCTCTACTGCTAATGTGGATGTTTTTTTCTCTTCAACGTTCTTTCTGATCTTGAAGATTTTACTTATCAATGTGACAACTTCTTATTCAAGCTTCTAAACCTCTTCTTATTTCTTCATCATTTGAATCTTCATGACATCTTCTGTTCGCTTTGATTATTCAAGTTGGATCTTTAAGGAGATGATTTACTTTTCAAGTCTTCTCTCTTCTTGACTAAGTTATGATTCAAGCTGATTCAAGTCATTATTTTTTTCCTTAAGATGATCTATCAATATATTTTCTCTCTTTATGCTTCCTTTCTTTCAGTTTCCAAACACTTTTCTTCTTTCATTGCTTCCTTTATTAGTGCTTCTATTTCGACTTCCAAACACTACTTTTGATCCTCAAGAGTTTCTTCAATCCTTATCGCTTCTTCTAGCTGACCTTTTAGCATCATGATAGTCTTCTTGACTTATTTGGTGTTGGAGTTCTGTGATTTTCCCATATTCTTTAATTCTTCTTGGAGTGACTTGTTTTCTTTTCTTTCAATCCTTAGATATTAAATTGCACTGATCAATTGTTCCTTATAATCAACTTCTGCCTCTTCGTACTCTTCTTCTTCTAAATGTGTCTAACATGATGAGAATATTTCTTCTTCATATTCTTTGGTGTTCTCTGACTCTGTGATTGGAGAATAACAGATATTATGTAGCTTATCCCAGAGTTCTTTAGTTGATGAAAATTTTCCCACTTTTTCCTTTATTGAATCAAGTAATCCTTCCATGATGAAATCTATGACTATTTTGGTGTTCCTCTTCAATTCCTTCTTAGTTGCAGCCTTTAGTTTATTTGAACCATTATATCCTGTAACAACTAAATACCAAATATCATATCCCTATCCCTGCAAAAATATTTTCGTTCTTCTCCTCCACATCTCATACACTAGACCACTCTGACGATCAAACATTGGTACTCCATTATCATTGTATTCCATGAACTCCTTCATGATCTCCTTACAGTGGTTAAATTGATTCCTTGAAGGAACTGACTCTTATACCAATTGTTGGAATATTGAGAGGAGGGGTGAATCAATATGAGCATTTTAGACAACTTTTAACTACATAATATATTCTTTCACTTTATCAACAATGCTCAACAGTTTATCATCAATGTATCATATATGATTGCACTCAATATACCATGAGCATATAATCATAAGAAACATCACATCAACAACACCAGATCAAATACACAGTACATCAATATTTACGTGGAAATTAAAATGGGAGAAAACCACATAATGATTTCTTATATATATCGAGAGTTCATTCATAAGAAGCGTCAACTTCTGAATTCTCTAACTGCAACTGGACGGAGGCTCCAACCACCTATTCCCAGGATCCAACCTGAAGGAAGATATAACTCCTTGAATCCTCTGGATCCAACCAGAAGGAGGCTACAACCCCTTGGGTTCTCTAGCTCCAAAAAAAAGGTTTCTACAATCACCTAATTCTTAGGCTCCAACCTAAAGGAAGCTCGAAATCCCCGATTCTTCGGCTCCAAAAAGAAGAAGGATACAACCCCCTTTCATTTCCTCATCTTTCCACCTTGAAATATTAATGTATACCAATTGTCACTACCATAATCACTGCCATTGTCTCTTCCACTATCAATACCACTGTCACATCAACCTATAACCTATCAACATATCATTGTATCCAACTTGTCACTGTCAGCCTATCCAACCTGTCACTGTCACCGATACTCAACAAGATCCTCTCACATGGATCATATACCAAAGACACCTCTCAATTATATGTCTGATATAACCAACACATGCCTCTACCAAGCATGTACCAAGATCACCAACATACTGTCACAGGGTATGTGTCTCAACCATGTACCAAACTATCAACCTATATCAAACTTTGCATCAACCATGCACCTCAAATTGTACCATATTCCTCAACCATCAACCATGTATACCAACCATGTACATCAACCATATACATACATGCCAACACCATACCCTATACCATACCATGTGCCCACCATGCACATCAACCATGTACATCAACACCCATACCATACCATGTACCATATACCATATACCATGTAATGTGTCTCAACCATATACCATATCACTCTCAATCATGCCATGTACCATAAGATAAGCCTCATGTGTATGCCATGTATTTGACAAGAATTTCCAAATGTCACAATGTGACGAACACAACACATTGTTGCAATGTGATGTACAGCAGGGATGATTTTAGGGGTTAAATTTCGCTCATGGGCTAATTTTCCATGGTTTTTCCGAAAATGAGATTCGCTATTTTAAAAATGATTCGCCCAAATTCTATAGGATAAAATTATTTTACCGTAAAAATGGCCAAAATTTTATAAAAACTATATAAAATAGTTAGAAATTTGAATATTTTTACAAAAATATCGCCAAACATTTATAGTTGACGTATGAAAAATTAGTAAGATTCGCCATGGTTTCTACATTTTAAAATAAATTTCCATCCTTAAAATCATCCCTGATGTACAGAAACCAATGTGGCAATCTGAAAAACATATACCAACATTACAATGAGACGAACATTTCTCGACATCACAATGTTATGAACATAACCCACTATCAAACTGTGACAAACCTATTCCAACACCATAATGTGACAAAAAAAATAAAACTCGTCATAATTTGATGACCATAACCTTACGATGTGATGTGATTAAAAAGCAATGTGATGTCTCAATGTGACTAACAAAACCTGATCTCGTCATGTGATGGATAAAACATGATCATCATTGCAATGCAACAGTTCCATAGTAAAGTATGGTTAAACATAATCAACATGGCCCACCATAATCAGATCTTCATGGTCAACGAAGGTCAAGCATGGCCATGGTTGACCATAATAAGCTCTAATTATTCATAGTCAACCTTTCCTTCCCAATGTCAACCAAGGTCTACCAAAGTTAACCATGATCATGGTCAACTGTATGAAACCATGGTCATAGTTAACCATAGTTATCGGTCATTGTCAATTAATCTATTAATGTATTAATACTTTAATAATGTATTATAAATGTATTACTTCTTTAATAATGTATTTATTAAGGTATTAATACTTTGATAATGTATTATTTTATTTTATTTTGTAAATAAAGGTGGAGCCTTATATTAATACCAACTGAAAGATTACAAAAACCTACAGCCCATCAACATACATAGAGCTAACAGCGGAGGGTGGAGCTGTTGGTAACCAGATTACAATGTTTTTCATGGTTTTCACTTTTTTCAAGACTTCCCGTATGGCGATTTCATGTCCTTGGAGGAATATTGCCTCCATACTCTGGACACCCGATAGATGAAGTCCCAAAACCTTCTCGCATCATAACAATGGGCCCAGATCAACGGCGCCAAATACCTATATAACCAACGGTCCAAATTCTCTCCCTTTTTTCGTGACTTCGTGTATCACGACTGCGCGACTTTGGAGGATAGCTGCCTCCATGCTCTAGATTCCCGATAAACGATGTCCCAAAATCTCCTCGCCTCGGATCAATGGGCCCAGATCGATGGTTCCGAGTACCTATATATTCAACAGTCTATATTCTCTCACCTTTTTCGTAACTTCACGTATCGCGACTTCGTGACTTTGGAGGATATTTTCCTCTGCGCTTTGGACTCCCGATAGTCGAAGTCTTGAAAGATTCTCGCATCAGAATGGTGGGTCCAAATCGACAATCCTGAGTGCCTATAGAACCAACAGTCCTAATTCTCCTTCATTTTCCATGCCTTCGCTTATCGCGACTTCATGACTTTGGAGCACGGTTCCCACTATGCGCTAGACTCCCGAAAGTCGTATTCTCGAAATCCTCTATCACCTTATTATCATCTGTGATTTTGTTTACAAGCACCCTCTCTCCTAAGCTTCTGACCATTTCTAACTTGGAAGAATTATTGAATGAGTGATCGAGGATGTCACCTTGTCCGGGTTAGGGTTGTCCAGCTAGGCAAGCTCTTTGCATTGGAGCCAAAGGGGTGAGCTTTGTGACTTCCTAGAGTTATGGAAAATGATCTACTGCATTGAGTCAACTCCTTCATTGGCTACTCTATCTTCAACTTTGTTCACACTTCACCGAATGTGTGAAGGGGTAATAGTTAGAGAAGGTCTAAGAAGTGCCTGGAAGCTGTAAAGAGGTCCTAGGAGGCCCCAACTGGGAGTGATTTGCCCTGGATCTCTTCCATTCATGATTTTTGTAACCAAGTCGATTATGATTTTGGAGTCTTCTTCAATGATCAGATAGGTTAGGTTTTGATATAAATCCATTTTCACTCCTTTGAGAAGACCCCAAATTTCTGCTAAATTGTTGGTGTCGCATCCAAGATTTTCTGTAGTGATGCTTTGGATTTTGCTCGAGTTGTTTCTTATGAATGCTCCATAGCCAGATTTCCCTGGATTGCCTTTTGAATCTCCATCAAAGTTTACTTTATGGAAGCCAGGCGGGGGGGGGAACCATTTGGAGGGACAGAGGGTTTTTGAAAAAAGGCGGGGTTACTGAGGAGGGATTGAGTGAGAAAATGAGAAGCCTCAAGAGTTAAGGAGCAAGATCTCACTTGGGTTAGTGGGGAAATCTTCCTGGGTCCACATATGAAGCTGAAGAGTTTCCTGGATGTGTGAGAGGATTGTGTTCTAGAGGAGGGTGGGGGGAGACAGCTGGGAGTGAAAGATTCTTATGTTCCTCTCTTTCCATTGTTGCCAAAATATGAAGTTAGGTAAGAGTTTCCAGGTTCTGTTCAGGATAGGAATTTTGAAGGAACCAAAGCCCCAATCCCTAATTGTGCTTGTGATGTTGTTCTTATCTCATTTGGTTCTTCTCATGAGCTGAGAGTCTTGGTTCCAGATGTCCTCGCTGCGTGGGAAACTGTTTAGGAGGTTCTCCATGGTTTCTGCTTGGAGATGGAAGAGATGGAAAATCGAGGGGTCGATTAAGCCTCATCCTTGAAGATTGTTCCAAGTTAAGATCTTGTTTTGTAGAAGAAGCCAGAGGAAAGTAGATATTATGGGCCAAAGTTTTGATTTCCAAATGGTAATCCAGATGCTCTCCTTTTGAAGATTTTGGAATTTTTCCTGTAGAGTGTATCCCTCTTTGAGAGTGAAGCTACCATGAGGTGTGTATCCCCATCTGAGAATGTCTTGATCTGTGCTTTGTCGAATTCGCCTTTGAGATGTTGCTTGTTTCCAATGTTGCAGGTCACAGTCCAATGCAACTTGGAGTTCCTTATGGGTTGATTTCCAGCTACACCACGGAGAGTTACTGGGGGTATCTGTCGATAGATATGCCACTTTGAGAGTGGCCAAATCTTGTATGTGATTTGTATAGGATTGAATATTTTCTTCCAATTGTAGGGGTGGCATTTGATGCCAAAAATCTATCCAGAATAGGGAATTCTAGCCATTGTGAACTTCCCAGAATGCATGATCCTGAATGAGTGGCCAATTTTTCTAGGCCGCGTTCCAGATGTTTTGGAGCCTTGAATTTTCTCCTGCATTCTTATCAGATGGCTTTGATGTGTGTTGGGGGCATATTTTAATTTCTAGAGTTTAGCCCAGATCTCTGCTAGAGTTTTGAGCCATCTCCACCAAATTATTTCTCCCATGGTGCTATTCAATTTTCCAGGGCCCCGTAGGCCCAATCCACCTGAATATTTGGGCTTGCAGACTTTATCCCAGCTGACCAAGGCCCATTTTTGGTCTCGATTGTGTCCATGCCATAGAAATTTTCTTTGCATATTTCTTATTTTTTTTATGAAGGAAGGGGGGGTAGCTAGGGAAGAGAAGAGGTAAGCAGGGATGGATTGAAGGATTGATTTTATGAGAATGGTTCTGGAAGGAAGGTTGAGGGATTGAAAGGTCCATTTGCTTTGATAGTTGGAAAAAAAGAGTAGGAGAGAGTCCCAAGAGATGTTTCTGGCTGCTGAGTCAAAGAGAGGGAGTCCTAGATAGTGAGAGGGCAGAGTGAAAACAATAGTGTTCAAAAGTTGAGAAAGTTGATGTTGGATTGCTTTCAGAGTATTAAAAAGGAAAATTTGTGACTTGGCCAGATTAAAGGTGGTTCCAAAAGCTTCATTGAAATCAGAGAGGATGGAATTTAGTTTGTTTGCCTCTTTCACAGTGGGGGTGTTCATTAGCAGTGTGTCATCAAAAAATTGGTTGTGGGAGGCTGTCGGTTGTAACCCATGAAGAGGGAGG